>SJYC01008197.1:0-31645 GCA_006408675.1 Madoqua kirkii
TCTGGGCTCAAACCTCCTGCTGAGCATCACCCCATCCCTACCCACCAGAAACGAATTCTTTGGGCGAGTTCTTGGGTCATGGGCCTCTGCTGGGGAGGCCCTGACAGCCAGGGCTGGAAGGAGGCTCAGGGACCTCAGAGCAAGTGACATGCAGGTGGGCCTGGAAGACAGATTGGGGCTGAAGCCAAGGCAAGTGGGTAGCAACCACAGATAAGACAAAAGGGCTGGGCCACCCAGCCTGACCCGTACGTAACACTCACAGCGCCACCCCTGTGCCTCCAGGTAGGAAGATTTGAATTAGCCTGGGCAGAGGCTGGGGTCCACCCCAAGGGCAGGAACACTGGTCAGGAGGCCGAAGATTCAGGGACAGGGACAGGTAGGGGACCCACCCAGAACCTCAGCTCAGGGCCAAGTGTGGGGGCATCAGAGGCCATGTGAAGCCCAGCAGGCATCTGGGGACCTGACCTGAGACCCCTTCAAAGTGCTACTTGGGGCCCCCAGCAACCCCCACAATCACCCACACCCCCAGCTGCCATCTTGGCATCTACAGGACCTGTAAACACTAGGGACATGAGCAGAAGTGACTGTGCTGGCAGTGGTGGCCAAGGTGACAGGTGCCACCCCTGGCCAGGGCGTGGTGGGGCGGCGGTGACACCCCTCCATGGTCTCCCCAGGCTCTGTGTTGGGAGCACAGGGTGGAGGTGGAGCACTCCCCCCAGCAGCTGTGCTCACATCTGGGAGTCCTGCAGATGGATGGAGTCATTACTGCCTGCCCACCATGGGAATCTGGGCCCTGTCCAGGGGTCCAGCGGTTGGAACTCAAGCCCATCCATCTTCAGGGGAGGGTGGAATGGTGGGGGCGTAGCGCCCTGTTCAGTGCTCCAGGAGGGCGGGACCCCAGTCTCTGCTTGGCTTTGTTGAGTTTTTCAAACACTGCAGGAAAGGTAGGCATGGGGAAGGAAGGGACAGGCAGGCAGAGTGCGTCAGAAGGGAGCCCTGGAGTGCCATCCATCCATCCACCCACTTCTGATTCGCCTGGCTGCCCCTGCCCCAACCCCTCACCTGGAGGAAGGTGTCCCCATCTGTTCTCCGGAAGTGGAACAGGGCGTAGAGTGGAATGCAAATCACAGAGGACAGAGCCATGAGGAAGCCAATGGCCTCGGCCCAGCTTGGATAACGGTACTGGTTGTAGGTGATTGTCTGGTACTGTATCACCAGGAAGATGAGAATCAACTGCAGAGAATGGGGGTTGGGAGTGGGGGTGAGTCCTACCCAGTCCTACGCAGGCCTTAGGCCTCCTATCAGCACTGCTCCCCTCCCTCTCCAGTTTCCCAGACTAGAAAGAGGCATTTCAGGGAGGGCAGGGGTGACATCAACGTTTGCATAGCAGAAGAAGCTGATGGCACCAGGGGTCCAGGGAATGATGGGCAGGTGGGCACTGCGGAAGGGGAGGGGTCTGGCTTCTGGAGAATCCTGAAGCAGGCAAGAAATTGTTCAGCTGCCATGGCCCTTGGAAGTCAGTTATACTAAAAGACTTGTAGCGGCCCCCCCACTGCCTGCTGAAGTAAAGCCAAATCTGTGGCTTTTAAGGCTTCAATGGCATTTTCCATCTACTAAGCATTTTTTGAACTGTGGTGTTGGAGAAGACTCTTGAGAGCCCCTTGGACTGCAAGGAGATCCAACCAGTCCATCCTAAAAGAGATCAGTCCTAAGTGTTCATTGGAAGGACTGATACTGAAGCTGAAACTCCAATACTTTGGCCACCTGATGCGAAGAGCTGACTCATTTGAAAAGACCCTGATGCTGGGAAAGACTGAGGGCAGGAGGAGAAGAGGATGACAGGATGAGATGGTAGGATGGCATTTCTGACCCAGTGGACATGAGTTTGGGTGAAATCCAGGAGTTAGTGATGGACAGAGAGGCCTGGCGTGCTGCGGTTCATGGGGTCACAAAGAGTCGGACACGACTGAGCCACTCAACTGAGCTGAAACATTTTTGAATGTTTCCGCCAGACCTGGGAGCTCCTGGATTGCATCAGCTCTAGGTCTCCAGTGCCCAGCACAGCGCCTGGCACAATCTCATGTGCTGATCTGAACTGACTTGTGCAGGGAGGTGGGAGCAGTGGGGGAAAGGAAAGGGAGAAGTCCTGTGAGTCTATGGCTGCAGAGACGGCAGTGGACAGCCAGGGGAGGCTCCGAAGCCTAGAAACCGTGTCAGGCAGGGGGTGCTCTCAGGAACTGCTTTGGAAAGAGCCGAGGGACACGAGAGATAAAGCCTAGGGTTGCAGCAACAAAAATACTACAGGAAGCAGAAAGATGGGCAGGTGGCTCATGGGCCACTTGGAGGGCCTGGTACAATGGGTGCTGCTTGGCAGGAGGCCTCAGCATACACCTCCCAAGCCTTCAGCCGCATCATGGAGCTCAGGCCCCACCAGCCTTTTTGGGGACTAAATTCCAGAAGTCAAGACCCACATCGGGGGGATGGTGCACTTAGAGGAGCTTATAACAAGTTTCCTGAATGGGACTAGAGCCTGATCTAATGTGTGGACAAATTCTTTATTTGAACTGATAGAAGGATGGAGTTTGTAAAAAAACTTTTCAGCACTATGAAGAAGTAAAGCCTCCAAAAGAAAGCTAACAGCCCAGAAGCACATGGTCCACAGAGCCTGGCATCCTCACCTGAGGGGATTCCAGCCTGGCTTTCTGAGCAAGAGAGGATGCTGCAGGCTTTGCCTCAGTTTCCTGGAGACACTGGACCCAGGCTGCCTCCTTCCTCCTGCCCTGCCTGGGTGGTGCCCTGGGTCTCCCCACAGGGCAGCAGCTTCCTGGGAGCCCTGGAGGATGAGCTGGCCCAGGGCAGGTCCTGGGCCAAAGCCATAACCCACAAGGGCACAGCGCTTGGCTGTGGTGTCTGCCCTCCCCTGCCTCCCACTGCTTACAGGACACTTCCTCTCCTCCTGTTTCAAAGCTGAGCCAGTGGCCAGAGCTGGTGCCTGTGCCAGGCTTGGGAAGATCCCACACCCCATGTGATAGAGGCCTCAGCCCTCAGGGGCCTTTTTTTCCCCCCAGAAACATGAGCCAATGTGGAAATCTGGTGCTGACCTCTCCGGGGCACAGAGAAACTGGCACGAGGGGGTGGGGGCATGACTCCAGATACTGCCCTGACCATCGGGCTGACCCTTCTGTCACTCAGAGACAGCCCTGCCTCTTCCCTGTGGAGGGGCCATCACACTAGCAAATCCCTACCCCTGCCCCCGCCCTTGACTTCTCACCCTGATCATAAAGGAACAAAATCAGAAGGTTTGTAGTCCATAGACCACTCCTCCTCCTAAACTTGTTTCTAGTGCAGCATGGGCCGGGCACACAGGCTCCAGATCGGACCACCTGCTTCACATGAGGGCTCTGACTCTTAGAAGCTGTATAACCTTGGGTCAACTACTTAACATCTCAGGGACTCAGTTTCCTCATCTGTAAAGTGGGGATAACAATGAAACCATGGAGAGTTGTATCACGAGACTTAGTATACTGTTCCTGGTCATGGTGGGCTTTCCCTCCACCACTTCCACTCCCTGCTGGGAGGCGGGGGGGTCTATCTTTCGGGTATTGAATACTGGTGGAAACCCAGAACTCCTCCTCCCAAGCCAGCCCATTCCAGGGTGGCTTAGGAGGGTGTCCCGGATCCTGAGCTGATACTTGACTTGCACAGCCTGCTTCTGGAACATGCATTCACACCACATATCCTGAGCACTCCAAGCACCTCAGCTATAAGGGACTATAGACACGAGCTCAGCGAGGCTGTCAGAGGCCCAATGCCAATGTCAGTCATGGTTCCTGAGACTCCTCTGGGGGGATGCCAGGTGGAAATACCAGGAAGAGAGGGCCGGCTCTCAGCTGCTGCGAGCCTATTTTCCCCTTCTGAAGCTGGGCACTGTCTTCTGTCAAATACAGGGCCCTGTGCTCCCTTCCTAACCCAAGGCCAGGGCTTGGGTGTTTTTGTCTCCACACCTGTCTCCCTCTGTACAGCTTTGCTTGGACTTCCAGTGACCAGAGCTGTGGGTGTGGAGCCCCCGGGGGAAGCTCTGGCCTGAAGAGCACGTGCTCTGCCTTGGCTGGTTCCCAACAGAAAGACGCCCGCCACGGGGGCAGCAAAGGAGGGACCAGCGAGGGACTTACAAAGATGATAGCTGGTGAGACAAAGCGCCAGCAGATCTGGAAGAAGAGGGGCGGTGGGAACCCCAGCATCATCTGGATGTCCTGGAAGTAGTTCTGGTGCCCTGGAGAGAAGGAGGTCAGCAGCCCACAGGACCGTGTGGGCAGGCCAAGGGATGGGACGCGGGAGGCCGTGGAAGCTTGGGCACTTACCGTAAATGTACATGATGGACACACACATGATACAGGAGATGATGACCAAGGAGAAGCTGGCCGCGTAGTTGTCCATCAGCAGCAGCCAGTAGATGCCTGCCTAGGAGCCAGTGGGCAGCTGAGTCAGGGGTGCCTGAGGCTACGGTCCCCTTCTCTCCCGTCTTCCCTTCATACCCTGGCAACTCCCACCCAGCCTTTCCCTTGGTTCTTACTTGGCTGGTAAGAGGGATGCCCAGAAGGAAGCCAGCCACAGCCACGCCCAAGGTCACGTAAGTCTTTTTCTGCAGGATCCACTCATTCCCTACCTCATCCACAATGGCTGTGACCAACGTCTCTAGGAGACAAAACTGCAGGACCCGGCCATCAGAGCAGGGGCCCACCCTTGGCCCCGCCTCCTCCCGCCCCCAGCCACAGGCCCGAGTCCCGCACCTCGTACCTGAGTGCCCAGCCCCAGCAAGATGAGCATGAAGAAGAAGAGCAGGGACCAGAGTGGGGAGATGGGCAGCAGCGTGAGGGCCTCTGGGTATGCCACGAAGGCCAGGCCCGGGCCGTGGTCTGCCACGCGGGACACGTCCACACCCAGGTGACTGGCCATGAAGCCCAGGATGGAGAAGATGACGAAGCCGGCATAGACGCTGGTGGCGCAGTTAGTGATGCTGATGATGACACTGTCTCTAACGGGGAGGGAAGCAGTGGTCAGGACACGCAGCTTAGCTCCTCCTGCCCAACTTGGGCCAGGCCGGGAGACTTGGAGACAGGGCAAGTTCCAGGAACAAAAGCACCCCTACTCTCATCTCTGGTCTGTTCTGGGCCTCCTTAAGTGGGCTTGAGGCTCTGAGTCCTTACAGACCCCTGGGGCATCTCTGTCCTCAGCCCTTCTCTCTCCTGCCTAAGTGTTCTCCGTTCTGCAGTGACTGGACCCAGACCTGGCACTGCCAGGATCTCCAGGCTGTGAGCGGAAGGGAGGGTCCTGGCGGGCCAGGAGGCTGCACTGGATCTGGTGGGTTTGGGGGGAAGCAGGGTCAGGCTGCAGAGAGGGCAGGAACGGGGAGGCAGCCCCAGCGCCGGCAGGGAGACTCACCGGTAACAGTTGTTGTGGAACTTGTTGTAGGAAGCCATGGTGACAAGGCCGCCCCACGCGCAGCCCAGCGAGTAGAAGATCTGGGAGGCGGCGTCCCCCCAGACCTGCGGGAGGAGCTGCGCTCAGAGGCTGGCGCCTCTCAGCCCCTCCCCGTCCCTCCAGGTCACCTTCCGCCCACAGCCCACCTTGGCCTCCAGGATCTTGTCCCACTGTGGGGTCAGGTAGTACATGATGCCCGTGAAGGCTCCTTCCAGGGTCACGCCACGGATGAACAGGATGGTCAGCACCACGTAGGGGAATGTGGCCGTAAAGTACACCACCTGCGGGTGAGAGGGGCCCCACTGGACTCCTCTGGGCTCTTCCCACTCCCCCTTCAACCACCACGGGTCCTCTGATCCCTCTTTCCATCCTACATGCTTTCATCACTCCCCCACCCACCTGTCCGCACACAAAATCCAGGCAGGGGAGGCAGGACATTTCTGGGTGGGCACAGATCCTGGAAGGAGGGGGACTTACTTTCCCTGAAGACTTGACCCCTCGGATGAGGCAGAGGAAGACGACCACCCAGGAGACACCGAGGCAGCCGAGGAGGGGCAGCCGCACCTCCCCGAAGTTTCCGATGTCATCCGACAGCTTCAGCACGTACAGCCTGCAAGGGGATACCCTGTCACTGAGGGCCAGCCCCGCCATCCAGCAACACATTCCCAAGGCCCAGGGCCCCGCCTGGCAGCTCCCTCCTTTCTCATGGAGTCCCAGTGGCTGGCTTGTCTGAGATGGGAGCCTTGGCAAAGCCCCAGCTGTAGCCTGCTCAGCCCTCTCTGCCTGCTGCCTCTCCCAGCATCCTCGAGGGTGCCTGCAGGCCACACCCCAGGCCTGAGCTAGCTTCCTCAGCCCCTGGGGTGTGGAAGGCTCCCTGTCCCTGCTCAGACCTGGCCCAGGTCTTTCCTTTAGGAAGGTGCTCTCCTCCAGACTGGACACACCCTATCTGGTGTCACCTCCTCCAGGGAGCCTTCTGTGACCTTTTCACCCACACTAGTCCTCCAACTCTGATGAACAGAGGGAGGCAGTGGAATACTGAGTAAAGATGGAGGCTTCCCAGGTGGCACTAGTTGTAAAGAACCCGCCTGTCAATGCAGGAGACTTAAGAGATATGGGTTTGATCTCTGGGTTGGGAAGATCCCCTAGAGGAGGAAATGGCAACCAGTTCCAGTATTCTTGTCTGGAGAATCCCATGGACAGAGGAGCCTGCAGGGCTATAGTCCATGGGGTCACAAAGAGTTGGACATGACTAAAGCGACTTAGCATACACACTGGAGCATGCAGGCCTAGACTTGAACCTGAATTCCTCTCCTGACTGTGCATGACTCTCTCTGGAGCCCTATGCCATGCCAGCTGTGTTTCTTCAATCGAGTGGACATTGATGTGCCAAGCCCTTGCTAGATGCTGGGCATATTGACCTAAATCAGGTATTGTGGGCGCTGCCAGCAGTGTCTTAACCCCATGGGGAAGAGCACACTGGAAGTATTCCTGGAAGAGGGGAGGCTTGAGCCAAAGCTTCAAAGATGGGGAGAAAGTGGGTGAAGGGAAATGAAGCACACGCCAGGCTGAGGGCCTGGGTCAGGGTCAGGGTCAGGGCCAGGGTCAGGGTCAGGGTCAGGGTCAGGGTCAGGGCCAGGGCATGGCCCAGCAGGACAGGGTCGGGAACCGCCTGGGCATGTCAGTAGCTCAGGAAGGCTGGAGGAGAAGGGGAGGGCAACAGAGAAGGATGAAGATAGGAAGGAACAAGACCAAGAGAAGTTGTGAAGTCAAGGCAGAGAAGTTTGGGTTTTACTGAGAGCAATGAGAAGCTTCTGGAGGGTTTTTAGGTCTCTCAGGGCCTCTCCGTGGCTCAAAACCTTGTAGCAGCTCCTATCTCTGGCCATGGAAAAATCAGTCCATACAGTAGCTACAAAGCCCTCCGTGACCCACTATCTCCCAACTGCCATCTCTCAAATCTCCTCTCCTCCTGCCCCCTGCCCCCTTACTCACTGCTCCAGCTGCACTGGGTCCCTTGTTGTTCCTTAAATGTGCCAGGCCCACTCCCACCTCAGGGCCTTTACACGTACTCTTCCCTGCCTGGCGTGTTTTTTTCCCCAGACCTCCACATGTCCACATGGGTGTGCAGGAGGAGCAGGAAACACGGGCTCAGTCCCTGGGTCAGGGAGATCCCCAGAGCAGGAAATGGCAACCCATGCCAGTATTCTTGCCTGGAAAATTCCATGGACAGAGGCACCTGGCAGGCTGCAGCCCATGGGGTTGCCAAGAGCCAGACACGACTGCGCAGGTATGCAGCAGCAGCCCGGGGACACTGGGCCCCGAGGCTCTGCGTGAGATGTGTATAAGAGACAGGTCCCGCCATTGTCATCTTGAAATTCTGAACACATTTGAACAAAAGGCCCCATCTTTTCATTTTGCTCTGGGCCCTGCAAATTATTCAGCTGGGCTTGTCAACGTGGCTCCCTCCCTCCTTGCTTCCTTCAGATCTTTACTTGGGTGTCCTCTTTGCAAAGGGGCCTATTCTGGATACCCGGATTAAAACTGCGAGCCCTGCCCCAGCCTGGCACACCTTACCCCACTTCTGGCTGTAATTTCCTCCAGAGTATGTCTCCTATCGTACTGCACATTTTACTGTTCAGTTTGTTATCTGCCCTCTGTGAAGGCAAGGGTTTTTGTTTTGTTCACTCTCGTATCCTTCCAGTGGTTCGCAAAGTGCCTGGCACAGTGCCATGCCCAGTAAGCACTTGCTGAATGGATGAATGAATTAACATCATGGAAAATGGACTGGGAAGTATAAAGGGGAGTATCTGGAGGGGGACTGGCTTGGCTGCTGGAGTTGTCCAGGCTAGAACTCATGAGCAAGAGACAAATTATTGAGCCAAGTCTCCTCATCTTTAAAATGGACATCATAACATCAACCTAGGATAATCTGTAGATAAATTTAGAGGCTCCTTTCCTTTCCCTCTTCCAATGAGGACTTCTCAGCACAGCTCATAGGGTATCCTCTAATCTTAGCTATTTTTACTTTTTTTTTTTCCAACTCAGTTCTCAAACCTCATGACAGCATGTTTAATACTTTGTGATGGGTGGTCACCCTGGTCCCTCATGGGACAATGTTGCCAGGTCTGGGATTTGTTTGGTCAGCCCACTGGACTGTCATCAGACTTGCAAGCACCTCCTCTGCCTCAAATCCTCGCCTAGGCTGCCCTTCACATTGTGACCTGCAGAGGGCGCTGTCCAACACATCCCACTCCTGCCAAACTCCTGCCTCTGTGTTGGTTCACTCAACAGGCATCAGGATGAGAAACTTTCCAGGCTCTCTCAGTCCATGGGGGAACCAAAGACAAAGGGATGAATAAGATCCACGCCCTGCTCCCAGGAGAGGTTCCTGGACCTTTGCGGCTGTGCTTTCCAATCTTTTTCCCTTTGGGACATGCAGAAAAAAATAGTTTGGGCCCATAGGACAAATAGGTCACTCAAAGCTGAAGGCTGAAGGCAGCAGGGCTGGAGATTCCGGGCTGCCCAAGCCCGACCGGACTGGCACACTATTTGGGGGCACATCGTGTTGGGAGGCTCTGCATTCCAGAATAGCCACCGGGTCCTACTGCTATAGCTGGGAGGTGATTTACTTTAAGCACCAGTATTCAAAGTAAACAACCCATTCCTTGCTCAAAAGACTCTCTAAAAACTTTATCTAGTTACATGTGTTAAACTGGTAGTGCTTTGTATTTTTTTTTATTGCAAGAGTTCAGCATGCAATACAAGGACTTAAATAGTTTGGAAGGCTAGACTTCTGAACGCTAACTTTCCTTTTATGGCACCATATTTATGTTTTGTTTTGGGTTTGGACCATGTGCTTTTGAGACCAAACAACTAACTGAAAAACTTTTGGAACCCCACATATTTACAAGTTGGCTTTCACATAACATCTCTGAACTTATTCTGCATTATTTTTTAATTTCCCCAACCAGATGGTAAATGCCTTGAGAACAGGACACTCTCATCTATCTCACTGCATCTCCAGCAGTGGCTATCACTGTGCTTACTGAGTACCCATCACTTTCTTAGTGATTTTTGCTACATCTTTGTAATAACAAGAATGATGTTGTAACCACTCCCACTTAATAGATGAACAGTTGAGACTAAACGAGGTTTGGTGACCTCAGAAGGCCAAGCTGGTATGTAGCACAGCCAGGATTGAGTGAGGTCTGTGTGGCTCTAGAGCTGGCATGAAGACACCAGGAGTGGGGCGCTGGGATCCAAGTCCCATTGGGTGCCAGGTGTCTGCTGGGGAGATGAAGGTATGGTCCTGAGCAGGCATCAGATCAGCTCTCAGAGGACTGTGAGATAATGCTGAAAAGAGGTGGTGAGGGCAGGGAAGACTGGAAGCCAAAGAGTGGGCGAAAGGCAGACGTGGGCTCAGAAATCTGCCCTGGGAGCTCTTCTCCCTTTAGAGGAGTCCATCTTTCTCTTGATTTGCTTTGTTCACCTGGAGAATGGGAATATTCTATAAAACTGGCACAAACTAGTAGGATTGCCGTGGGGCTCAAATGAGATTGTGCAGCTCTCCAAAGGGTTGCTGCAAACTGTGGACCCAGAATGCCTGCAGAGTATCACCGGCCTGATTCACATTAGGCCCCAGGCACAGCGGGGCATGTAGATCCTGACAGATCATTGAGGCCTAGTTCCTTAACATCTGGGAATCAGTCTCTGAATCTGAAAAGGGGGGTGATATCATATAATATGCCTAACACATAGTTCCCTGGTGGCTCAGGGGTAAAGAACTCACCTGGCAATGCAGGAGACTTGGGTTTGATTTCTGGGTTGGGAAGATCCCCTGGAGAAGGAAATGACAGCCCACCCTAGTATTCTTGCCTAGAGAATCCCATGGACAGACGAGCGTGGAGAGCCACAGCCCACGGGGTTGCAAAAGAGTCGGACACGACTGAGCGACTAAACAGCAACAATAAGCACATAGTAGGTGCCAAAACATGGGGGTGCTCGCTCACCTCATCTTGCTGAAGCCAGCTTGGGCAGCCCTCTCAAAGGTCACTTCCCTAGGCTCTCCAGGAGGGGGCAGCAGGGAGCCATCCTGAAGGGAAGGAGTCCTGCCTGGAACTGGGGCTCCTTAGGGAGGCCTGGCTCCAGCACCGGCCAAGGAGTGGAGTTCAGCGGGCCGTCCTGTGGACCTCCTGACCCATGGCTAGTTTTCTTGCAGGGTAATTCCCCTCTAATTGCACTGGATAAAATCTCCTGAGCTTTGCCAAGCAGTAGCCCCACCCTGGAAGACAGCCCCTGGGGTGAGAATTTCTGGAGCATCTCTTGGCTTTGTGCTTCTGGAAGCTTCCAGAAGGCTCTCCCTCATCTAGATCAAGTTGCCCAGTCCACACCATGCCTCAAGTGTAGCAGAATACCTGAGTGGGAGGAGACTCCTACTCGCCGCTCTCCCTGCTCTGAGTGCGGTTCTCGGCACCTACTTGGTGCTCAGGAAATGACCGGTCCAATGACTGAATGACCAAATATGCCCAGAGGCAATTTTGCCCAAACCTCACCGGGAGGCAATGGCTCTATGGTCTCCACCATGAGTCTTGAGGACGGTGACCCGTCTTTGAACACCTAGGGCCCAGCACAGGACCTTCCCAGGTGGCTCAGTGGTAGAGAGTCTGCCTGCCAAAGCAGGAGGAGCAGGAAACACGGGCTCAGTCCCTGGGTCAGGGAGATCCCCAGAGCAGGAAATGGCAACCCATGCCAGTATTCTTGCCTGGAAAATTCCATGGACAGAGGCACCTGGCAGGCTGCAGCCCATGGGGTTGCCAAGAGCCAGACACGACTGCGCAGGTATGCAGCAGCAGCCCGGGGACACTGGGCCCCGAGGCTCTGCGTGCTGGGCCTCGGCTTAGAGGACGTGGACCTGCTAGGACTTCGAGTGTCACTGGGACCTCAGCTGCCCGGCCCGGACTCGCCATCACAGCCTGGGGAAGGCCTCAAACCCTCTGACCGGCAGGGGAAGCCCGTGCCTTTTGATGTCCTGGCCTCCCCTGTCCCAGTGCTCTGTCCTACCTGCTCTCAGCCCCAGCTCCAGTCTGCCACCTCCTGGCTGTGGCTCATCTGCCCACGTCTCCCAATCCTTCTCTAGCTCCTTTTCTCCCTCCTCTGGGAAGTCTATGTTTCTTTACGGTTTGTTTTTCGAGCGTGTCATGCTTGGCATGTGGGATCTTAGTTCCCCAAGGAGGGACTGAACCTGTGCCCCCTGCAGCGGCGGCACAGGAAGCTCAGGGTCTTAGACGCTGGACCTCGAGGGAAGCCCATGGGACGCCTCCTCGATCACCTGCTCTTGCCCTCACCATACCCCTGTGTATACCTACACTGAGGCCCCTGCCCCTAACAGCATCAACGACCCAGCTCCCTTCCGGACTGTGACCTCCTCGTGGCACGGTCTCAGGGCCGTTCATACCCCATGGGCACACAGGGCCCGGCAGAGTGGACGCCATAAATGTTTGTGGAATGAATGAACGAGGCCTGCCCACCAGCCCACAAAGCCCTCTTCCCATGAGCTCCCCAGCAGGACGTGGGGAATTTCCTCCAGGATGTCCTGCTGGGCCCTCACACCCACCCAGCTGGGACAAGATGTTCCAAACACCCCCAGCAACAGCTTCCCTTCAAGCCAGCCCCGGGACTCCATTCTCTGTCAGCACAGAGCTCAGGGTGCCAGGCTGCCCTTTCCAAACACAGCTTGATAAGGACAGCTCTGGGCTCAGGAAACTCCCACAGCTCTTCTTTGGTTCTGCAGGGTTGGGTCTACGCTTCATTCTTGTAAGCCCTCCAAGAAGGCACGTACTCCCTGTAGGCTACCACACGGCTGGTGAGTTCCCCACACACCTGTTACCCTCGTCACAGCAGGTTTCCCTCAGGCTCCTCTGGGACTAAGGCCCTGTGTTAGTGCTCTTCTGCTTGCCAGGAAGCCACTACTTCTTTTCCCCCGACTCTCCTTGGCTGACCTGCCTGACTGCTGGAGCCCTCCCTCTCTCGATGCCACTGTGTAAGGGCTCTCACGAGCTCACAAAGCCTGTGCGCCAGCCTCCTGAACTGGAGAGGCTGCCCACACCCCTGGCCTGCTCCATTCCGGGCACGCTCCCCAGGCTGCAGACCACTGCCCGACGGCGAAGAGAGAGGGCTGAAGACAGGCCCCCCGGGTAACCCCTAGAAGCCCAGGTCCCACGGGGGCCTCACCTCCAGTACTCCTCGCTGGGGCTTGTCCTCTTGAGGGTCTGGTTGAGCGCCTGAGAGACGTTGCCGGGCAGGGCAGGAGGCTGCGAGCCGTTGGTGATGTTGGGGTTATCCAGCACGCTCATGCAGTCGGGCGTGTTCCAAGGGTTATTGCAGTAGGTCCAGGGCAGCACGGGCGTCATGGATGAGAAGAAGTAGTAGAAGGCGATGCAGATGACCACGTTGTAGTAGATGCCGATGTACGTGGACACCACCATCATGCCGTAGCCCACACCTGCGGGAGGGGAGGGGCAGGAGCAGCCTCACACACCTAGCCGAAGGATGCGAAGCTAATGCTGAAGGGCCTAAGGGGCAGGCTTTCGTAGGGGGCCACAGAAAGGGCAGGTCAGGCCTTGGCAGGAGCGAGCTGGGGGCTGGGGGTGGGGGGCGGCGAAGGGCTTTTGTGTATGCACGGGGTAGGAGGAGAGGGTGGAGGCCAAGTAAACAATGGATCCCAGCATGTGTCCCTGGCCTTGGCTGGTGATGTGGGCCTCCGGTCAACACCCAGGTTCCATAACGGCTGGCAGTGTTTATACAGATGGGTGAGTCAGCACGGCCCCCAGAGGCCCGTGTGTGTGTGTGTGTGTGTGTGTGTGTGTGTGTACCACATCCAGGCCTCACCTTTGAACATGGGGCTGATCCTCCAGACCCCCAGGCAGCCCTGACTTGCAAACTGGCCGAAGGAGAGTTCCATGAAGAAGAGTGGGATCCCGCAGAAGATGAGCATGATGAAGTAGGGGAACATGAAGGCTCCTGGTGGGCAGGGAGAGGGCTGGCTCAGGGCCGGCTCTGGGGGATCCCACCCTCTTCCTGCTCGGAACCAACAGCAGAACGTTTGCAATTGGCTGGGCTTCCAGGAGGGTGTGGCATGCCCCGGACTGGAGCCTCGGTCTGAGGCGCACTCCTTGTGGCCTGTTTTTTAACTTGATGGGGGTTCCCAGGAGGTCTGCTCTAAGTGGAACCCAGGTCTCAGAGCTGCCATGTTTGGGTGGGAATTGATGACCTAAGCAAGCAGTTTCACACACATTAGCTGATGGGGTCCTCATATATCCCTGAATCATTTGGTGGGGCGGGGCTGTTGAAATGCAGGGGGTATAAAACTGAGACTTGGGAGGCTGGGTTGCTTTCCTCTCTACCTTTTCTCCCCTCGAGGGATCAGGCTGCTGAGGTCAAGGGGTAAAGGGTATCTAAGCCAGGGGTTGGGACAAAGGAGATTAGGGCCAGAGGCCAGCCTGTCTAGAGTGGGGTCTGTGCTGGAAGGGGGTGGCTGGGCCCTGGTGGCTGGGCTCTATCCATGTGGGTGGTCCCTGCCCTGTGCCCACTGGGTACCTCCCCCGTTGCGATAGCAGAGGTATGGGAAGCGCCAGACATTGCCCAGGCCCACGGCATAGCCCACGCTCGTCAGTACAAACTCGATCTGGTTGCCCCAGTTGCCCCGTTTGAGGTTCTGGTCCTTCTTGGTGGCCTCGCTGGGCACAGCACCATTCTGTGGGGACAGGAGAAAAGCCACCATCAGCAAGGCATTGGCATGAGGTGCCTGACCTTCAGGCCTCCCCCAGTGGGGACACCGTGGACCCTCCAGGCCCCCACCCCAACCCTGGGCTTCCCCTCTGTTGGCATGAGCTGCAGGCAGGCCTGGCAGAGGAGCACAGAGGGAAGAGTTTCAAGGGGTGCCAGAGGTTGCCAAGCGGGGCCTCCCTCACCAGCCCCCCAGCACCCTGTGACGAGAGCACCAGCCCACCTGGGGAGCTGCTACCAGCATCTGAGAGGTGGGACATTGACAGAGAGCTCGAGCTGAGAGGCCCCCAGCCCCAGCCCCTCCAAAGCCTCCCCTCTCCCCTCTGGGTGAGGATCTGGGAGCAGCTGAGCCTCATACCAAGCAGCCAAGCTGGGCTGGCACAAAGGGGCCAGTGTCCAGACAGCCCCCCCACCCGCTGCCACCACATCACCAGGCTGAGCACGCTGCCCATGGCAGGCGGCTGTGGGGGAGGCACCGCCGGGCCCCTCCCCCAGCTGAAGGCTTTTTCTAGGGGGCACATGTGGTCAGGGCTGTAGGGTACAAGAAGGGGCAAGCAGCTGAGCTGGGCCAGACCTGAGGAAGGCATTCTGGGACTGAGGATGGGAGGGCCAGGGAAGCCATCTCTAATTATTGCCCACGACTGGGAAGGGGAGCCCTGGGGAAGCTGACCTGGGCTGGGGCGGGAGTCTGCTGGCCATGAGTTGGAGGAGACCAGAGTTGTAGGCACCACGCCAGACTTGGAGGACAGACTCTGCTAGGGGAACTAGAGGGAGTGACTCCGGAAAAGGGTCTCTGAGCTGAGAAAGCGTGGGCTGCAGAAGAGGGGGCTGGTCAGGAAGGGCTGATGAGGGGGTTGCCCCAAAGGAAGGTTGCAGGCTTGCTCGGGGAGCTGTGGGGCTGGACTGGGTGGCCTGAAGCCTCACTGAGGACCCCAACCCCACAGTTGGGACTAACCCAGTAAGTCCCTTTATAAGTATGAGCAGACTTGTCCCCCATGTCATGTCCCTTCCACTCCTCCCACTGAGTCAGCCACCCTGAACTGGAGCCTGAGGGGTCAGAGGCGTCTCAGAGGCAAGGGAGGACCCTGAGAGTCACCAACAGAGAGGCCCAGAGAGGCCTTGAGTGACAGACAGCCTTCCAGAGGTGGGCTGTTCTGAGAGAAATGGCCGGGTGTCCCGGGAGGACACCCAGGATCAGAGACACAGCTGCACGGCCTCTGAGGGAGAGCACGGTAGTGACACAGACCCTCGGTTTAAAAGAGACAGACCCAAGGCACGCAGGCAGATCAACAAATGGGCCTGGTGCCTTGCCATGCTGCTGGACTCTGACACTGGCCGACAGGCGCAGAGTGGGGGAATGGTCTCACCGGGCCTGCGCCTTTGGGAAGGCAGGCCCAGAGGCCCCAGCACCTGATGGTGGTGCTCCTAGCCACGCACCCTTTGCTCTCAGTAGGCACATCTGGGGGCCGCTCCGGGCTTGCACAGCACGTGGGCACTACTGCACAGACACCCTTGTTCTGCACAAAGGTGTCACCCCCCCACCCACCCAGCACTGCCCAGAGGAGAGCCTATGTGCATTCATTTGCAGCCTCAGAGGTTCACAAGCACCTACTATGTGCCAGGCCCTACCTCAGGCTCAGGGAATTCAGAAGTGAACAAAACACACCCGGACACACTCAGAGCTAGAAGTCCAGGGGGAAGTAAGCCATTAATGAGATAAACACATAATTTTTACGTGCAACTTCAACATGACCACAAAGGGGAATTTCTCAAGTCACAAGAGCATGAAAGGATGACTAGGGTGGGGGTGGGGGCAGGGTGAGGTCACAGAAGGCTGCCCTGATGAAGAGGCTTGAAAGACACCTTGGCTCTGGGCAGAAGGGGTGGCGAGGCGGGGCCAGCTCCCAGACCTGGTGTGACAGGTCCCTACAGAATCCTGGCTAAGCCTGTCACCACCTCCTAGGGCCTTTTTTGGGGACAGGCCTAGCAACAGTGTGGGGCTTCAGGGGGCATTTTTTCAGAGGGCGTGAGGCCTGCCTGGGGTAGTTTATCCATTCCCAAACAAAGCCCAGCCAAATAGGCCTCCTATATGTTGATCCTACAATAACAGTTTTATTCTGTCCGAGGCTTGTTTACTTAGGGGCACAATGGAGGATTGTGGCAGCTACAGAGTACGTGGGTGGGGTCACGAAGCAGCAGTTACAGCTGTAAGAGAGACAACTGAGGGTCCAGGGTGGCCTCACGGGTGGAGCCAGGGCAAGGCCTCTTGCAGAGACCAAGGTCCTGAGGTTTGATGTTCAAGGCCTGAGCAAGTGCAGCGGGACCAGACTTGGGCCTCTGAGGTCTCTGCTCCTCCCCTGGCGTGGAGGGGCCGGGGAGGGTGGCCAGCTGCGAATCACAGGCTGACTGAGGCCTCAGGAGTCAGCGGCCGCATTCATGAGCAGCACACTTCTGAGCCTTGCGCTCAGCAGTTCAGCCCTGCTGGCTGTGTCCCTTGGAGGCCCGAGCCTAGGGGCCGGGGCCTGGAACTGGAGATGGGGATGGGGCGGGAAGTAACAAACACGAGGGGTCCGCTACGCAGGAGGTCTCACCGGGCCTGCGCCTTTGGGAAGGCAGGCCCAGAGGCCCCAGCACCTGATGGTGGCGCTCCTAGCCACGCACCCTTTGCTCTCAGTAGGCACATCTGGGGGCCGCTCCGGGCTTGCACAGCACGTGGGCACTACTGCACAGACACCCTTGTTCTGCACAAAGGTGTCACCCCCCCACCCACCCAGCACTGCCCAGAGGAGAGCCTATGTGCATTCATTTGCAGCCTCAGAGGTTCACAAGCACCTACTATGTGCCAGGCCCTACCTCAGGCTCAGGGAATTCAGAAGTGAACAAAACACACCCGGACACACTCAGAGCTAGAAGTCCAGGGGGAAGTAAGCCATTAATGAGATAAACACATAATTTTTACGTGCAACTTCAACATGACCACAAAGGGGAATTTCTCAAGTCACAAGAGCATGAAAGGATGACTAGGGTGGGGGTGGGGGCAGGGTGAGGTCACAGAAGGCTGCCCTGATGAAGAGGCTTGAAAGACACCTTGGCTCTGGGCAGAAGGGGTGGCGAGGTGGGGCCAGCTCCCAGACCTGGTGTGACAGGTCCCTACAGAATCCTGGCTAAGCCTGTCACCACCTCCTAGGGCCTTTTTTGGGGACAGGCCTAGCAACAGTGTGGGGCTTCAGGGGGCATTTTTTCAGAGGGCGTGAGGCCTGCCTGGGGTAGTTTATCCATTCCCAAACAAAGCCCAGCCAAATAGGCCTCCTATATGTTGATCCTACAATAACAGTTTTATTCTGTCCGAGGCTTGTTTACTTAGGGGCACAATGGAGGATTGTGGCAGCTACAGAGTACGTGGGTGGGGTCACGAAGCAGCAGTTACAGCTGTAAGAGAGACAACTGAGGGTCCAGGGTGGCCTCACGGGTGGAGCCAGGGCAAGGCCTCTTGCAGAGACCAAGGTCCTGAGGTTTGATGTTCAAGGCCTGAGCAAGTGCAGCGGGACCAGACTTGGGCCTCTGAGGTCTCTGCTCCTCCCCTGGCGTGGAGGGGCCGGGGAGGGTGGCCAGCTGCGAATCACAGGCTGACTGAGGCCTCAGGAGTCAGCGGCCGCATTCATGAGCAGCACACTTCTGAGCCTTGCGCTCAGCAGTTCAGCCCTGCTGGCTGTGTCCCTTGGAGGCCCGAGCCTAGGGGCCTGGGGCCTGGAACTGGAGATGGGGATGGGGCGGGAAGTAACAAACACGAGGGGTCCGCTACGCAGGAGGGGGTGCACTGACGCCCTGCAGGTGGTGGGAGGAGCTCCAGCAGAAGCAGCACTGAAGCTGCTCCCTGGCCCCGAATCCCAGCCCCTCAGTGCCCCACTGGGGAGCTGTGGAGGGAATGTGGGGGCCTGCTCCACAGCTAGGCCTCTGGCTTTTCATTCCAGTGCAAGCTATGTGCGGGCAGTCTTGCTGGGGAGGGCATGACTCTCAGCAAAGGACAGAGGAAGCCCACCTTCTTCCAAGGACACTGGAGGGAAGGGTCCCTCTGTGGGGCCTCCAGGGGGCTCTAGTTCCCTTCCAGCCCTCTTCTGGGGACTCCCCTTCACTTCCTTCCTGGACAGCAACGCCAAGGCCGGCGAGACTTTTCCAGTGCTGCACAACTTTTTTTCTCCTTGCATAATTTTCCTTATTCTAAGCCCTCCATTCTTTTTTACCTGCTGGGTGGAAGGCCTGTCACTGACAGGAACGGTCCCTTGCTGAGGCTGTTCGCTCTGAGGTGCCCACAAAAGAATCTCTTTGTGCTCATGGGTTTGACCCAGACTGGTGGCCCGTCTGCCTAACCCAGCTCAGCCCCACCGACTGGCCAGGCTCCAGGCTCCTGCTGCCCATCAACCATCTCCCACTGTCTGCTGCCCCTCGCTGCCCTCCCAACCTCCCTCCCTCACTCACATCTGGGTGGTGAGTTAAATCAGAGTGGCCTGGTCCCCTTCTGGGTTGGTCCCTCCTCCTCGGGCTCCCTGGTTAGCCCGCACCCTCACCTCTGACTCGCCCTCATGGACCTCAAGGGTGATCTCCAGGATGGGGACTGCCCTGCCCTGTGCCCAAGCTTCCCCAGGCCTGACAAAATGCAGGCTATGGGGCGTGCCTTCCACGGCTGTGTGGGTGGGCTGGCTGACCATCCTCCGTGATGTCCGCCGTGCAGAGACATACACACACAAGACCCTCAGCGCCCTTGTCCTTAGAAGCAGTCACTGAGGCAGCGGTGTCCATGCCTGCACAAGGATCTGTGACCTGTCTTGGGTTCACAACCTCCCACCCCATCCCTGCCCAGGAGGGTGAGCCACAGTGAGCAGCTGCTTATGTAAGTCCTCTCCCTAGCCCTCTGCCCTCTGTTTATTCACTGTTCTGGGTGAACTCCTGGAATTCGGGCAGTTCAGCTCCGAGGGCAGGAACCAGAGCTCCCCCCACACCTTGGGCTTGGCAGGGTGGGGATGCCGCACTGGGGGTTAGCATCCTGGCATTCTAGAACCTGCACCCTAGGGTCCCGAACCTCGTCCACTCTCAGCATTGAGAGACCTTAGCTATAAAGTCAGGGGACAGACGGACAACCTCAACAGATCTCCTTAGATTCTGTAGCTCTGCCTTGCCTGGAATTTGTTATTTCTGACTCTCTCCTGTATTTTCCATTAGTTCCCACTGGCTTTCTGAACAACTTAAAAAAAAAAAAGTTATTTGCTTTCTTTCCGATTATGAGCTTATCATTAAAAAAAAAAATTGGAAACTCCAGCAAAGTGTAAAGAAACAACGCTGCAGAGCCCCCTCGCGAGGCTGCCCCCTGCCCCCACCGCAGAGGCGCCCCTCCCTTCTTCGGGTCCAGACTCAGAGGCAGCCCAGGTTTCTACTCTGGGCGATGGCTGTGCTCAGGCTGCCAACTCCCGCCCTCCAAGAGCAGTGTCCACCGGCTATTTCTGTGAATCGAGAGCTCTCTCTTCTGCTCTCGGTGGACACTGAGGACTCCTGGAGCAGGCTGGGCGGGGCAGGCCCCGCTGGGAGCCGGCAGGCTTCTTGTCCAGGACTCTGAAGCCCCAGGGTTTGCTCAAGGGTGAAGTCCTCTCCAAGACAAACTTTGCAGAGGAGAACGGGCAAGACCCTACATCCCAGACTGACCCTGAGCCAAATCCAGATCCCTGGCAGCCTTCTCTGAGCTCCAGTCAGGGAATTCAGGCAGCACAGCCATGACAGTGAACCGTGGCTGCCTCGGGAGACCCCGGGACCTCACACTCCTTGGTTCTTGGTTCCCCCACTTGTCTTCCTGAGGCAGCACCTGCCCTGCAATGACAGAGCCTTCCGTCCTTCAGCTGGCTTTGCTGATCCAGACACCGGAAAGAGTTAAGCGCCGGGCTGGAGGAACGGGACCATGGGAACCTCTACCCTAGACTCGAGCATATGCAGGGGCTCTCAGTGTCTCCTGCCTCAAGGAAAATCTCACGGCGCCTCTTGGGAGATCAGGCCCTCATATGGGAGGTGAGCGAGGCAAGGACGTGCCTGGTGCTGTTTCATCCCAGAGCCCTGACTGGCAGAGGGCTCCGCCAATATTGTCCCGCCAGTATTGTGGACAGCAGACAGGAGATGCAGCCTGGGCATGCCGGGCTCCACTCCAGACCCTGAGGACAGTGACGGTACCACTGGGTGGGCTCTGCCTCTGCTCTGGAGCCCAAGTCCTGCCCCACGCTGTGGCAGCCTTGAGCAGCCTCTGCCCCAGTCGGCTGGCATCGTACTGGCATTTTGGAAGTGGCTTTGGTTGCTGACCCTGGCAGTCCTGAGGGTGGAGGGCAGCCCTGCATAATGCTACTCCCAAACCCAACTCAGGTCTCCCCAGAGGACATTCCTTCCCTTGCCTGCTGGAGGTCAAGTCAGGATCCGCTGCAGTGAAAGAGGTGGCTGTCCCAGTCCCCTATCCCTCACTGCCATCAGCCACACTGTGCCTGCCATCCCCGTCCATTCCCGGCTTCCAGGGATGAGGGCACACCGGTGGTGCCCACCCCACCCGGGCTCTTGTCCTGGACACTGGCGAACATTCCGCAGGGTCTGTCGCCTCCCAGTTGAGAGGCTCGCCCACCCCCTTCCCCCATCCTCACCACGCAGCCCCTGTACCAAATCCCCCTGCCCCCTCACCCACTCTCCCCATAGGAGTAACTGCCGTGGCACAGACAATGGGGCTGTATTGATTAGTACAATTCCTGGGCACCTCCGGCCCGTCTCCCCGGGAGCTAGGACAATGCAGCTTTGATACACAGAGCAGATTCTCAGCAGGTCCTTGGGCTGGGGGAGCCCTCACACCCCCATTCTCCTCCCCCGCACCCCCACCACACAGCTAACTCTTCCTGCTCCTTTGCACAGTTGCAACTTTTTGGGTCACTTTTGCTGGTGTCTGTCTCTTTGGCTGGCTGCGCCTGCCCCTCCCTGGCACAGACCACTCAGCCCCTCTCCCCACCCCCAGTCCTGCCTCCCAGTCTGCCTGGCACCAGAAAGGGGGCTCGACCTCCTGGAAGGTGACTGACCTGTTCTGGGGAGGAGGGGGCCACAGGTCCCTGAGCCGCCGCCATCCCAGGGTGAGCACTTGGAGCAGAGTACGCGTGTCTCCTCCGCTCATTCACACCTCTGCCAGCTCCGGGCGACACTGACGCATCCCCTGCCTCTTCCACTGCCGGCTGGGCAGCATCAATTACTTTCACCTCATCTCCTCCCGAAGCTCTGCCTACCCCCTCCCCTGGCCCTCCCCCTCCGGCCAGTCCCCATGCAGCCCAGCGCGGATGCTCCACAGCTAGAGTGAGGCGTGGGGCTTGTTGTGTTTCTCCCTTGTTCCCAGCAAGTTATTGGAACAAAAAACACATACACACACTCACAACCACAGGGTGAGGCAGAGCGGGCGCAGAAGAGAGAGAGAAGGCGGCTCATTCGCGTCCTAGAGTGGAGTCTGGGGCCCAGATGGTTCTGAGCGCACAGGCCTGGCACTTGGTGGTTCCTAGTAATGAAGGTTGGGTACCACTGGGTACTAGGGATGGTAAAGGGGCAGGGAGAAAAGGACATAGCCACAGGGCACTACCAGAGCATCTCGAACTTTGTAGAGTGCTGTGGGCTGAGGGGTGATGGGTCCTGGAGCAATCCCCCCAGGACTTGGGGATCCCCAGCCAGCCAAGATGGTAGAGTGTGTCCTCACAGAAGAATGTGACTGACTCTGCAAGAGTTGCGGCCTGGTGAACTGCACTGTCACCTGTCTGAAGAAAGATGGCATTAGCCAAGAGGGTGGCTACAGATCACGGATCCTTAAGGATTAGTACTGCGTCACCCAGAACCCGAGGCGGTCCCTCTGGAAGAGTGTGCTGAGCGGTCTGGGCAGGATGTCACTCAGACCCTCCAATCCCTCTTCTCTGAGGCTGCACTCACTGGTGAGTCTCCGGTGAGTGCGGAGACACCACAAACCAGTGACTAGGAAGGTGGGCACAGGTGTTCTGGTGCTGGGGAGACATAGCTTCCAGTTTTTGGAAACTGATGGGTGGGCAAAGGGTCTGGTACAACGTAGGATCTTAGTAACCTAAGGTCAGGCATGAATTCTGAGGTAAAGGACAGCTTCCCTGTGAGTTTGGTAAGTGTGCTAACCCCAATGGGAACATGGCAGAATGACACTGTTTTAAAATTTTTTGTTATTATTATTTAAAAAGTATTTACTGGGCTGCGTTGGGTCTAAGTCGCAGCGCACAGGCTCTCTAGTTGCGGCATGTGGGGTCAGCAGCTGTGGCAAGACAGCTTAGTGCTCCGCGGCGAGTGGCATCGAACCCACGTCCCCTGCACTGCAAGGTGGATTCCTAGCCCCCGGACTACCAGGGAAGTCCCAACACCATTATTTTTCAAAAGGCAAAGTCTTTAGTTAGACAGGCCTGGGTTCAAACCCCAGCTCTGGCGGATTTCCCTCCATATATCTCCTTAGGCAAGTTACTTTACTTGTCTGGTCTTAGTTTCTTTATCTCTAAAATGGGGATCAATCTATCCATCTTTGAAGCTAGTGAACGTTATTAATAACAGCAATAGATGATATATATTAAGTGCTTACTGTGAGCCAGACGCTGTCCTAAACACTTCATATGAATATATATTAACTAATTTAATCCTCCCAACAGCCCCTGGAGGTGGGTATGCTACTATGCCCATTTTGGGAGAGAAGATGGGGAATGATCTTGGCTTAAGCAAGTCTCCCAAGAGAATGGCCTCAGATCCTAGTGACTGGGCTGCTTCCAGGCCAGCCTCACGCAGCCGGGTCCCCAGACACGCTGTGCTGACTTCCGCTGACTTCCTGCGAGTCCAGACTGAGGGCCAAGCCCCTGGCTAGGCCACTGGTTCCAGGAAGGCCCAGTCATCCATGATGCCCAAATGCTCATTTCCACCCAGGGTGGGCTCTGGGCTTTGGCTGCCCTGGCCTGGGCCGGGTGCCCAGAACAGGCAGCCCTGGCTGGACAGCTTTCTCTGGCTCTGGCTATGGGGACAGCAGGCGGCAGCAGCCCAGCTGGGTCCTGGCCGTAATGAGGGCTCATTAGTGGGATCCAGCTGCTCTAGCCCCACTCAGGGAGGCCGGCTCCCCCAAGCCTGCCTCTGACTTTTCTTAATAAGAGTGGGCATTCCTCCAGAGGGTCAAGGAGTTGAGGGGCTTTGTTTGTGACCTGTGACTCTGAGGAAAGGTCCTGCTGAGGCAGGACTGCAAAGTACTGGGGTGATGGGGCTGCTGGGAAGCTGTGTGAGGGGAGGGGAGGCCACAGAGCTGAGTCGGTGGGCTCCAGGGGGCCAGGGTGAGGAAGGAGGACAAGCGGAATGGAGGGCAGGTCCTAATCCAGAGAGGAAGCCTGAGGAGGTTGGGCCTTTTCCTCTGGATCTAGATATTGTCCGTTTCACTGGGGAGGTGGCAGTTGTGGATCTAGGCTCATCCAGTCATTGTGCAGGCTGGCCTGGCTAGTTCAAGGAGTTGAGGGGCTTTGTTTGTGACCTGTGACTCTGAGGAAAGGTCCTGCTGAGGCAGGACTGCAAAGTACTGGGGTGATGGGGCTGCTGGGAAGCTGTGTGAGGGGAGGGGAGGCCACAGAGCTGAGTCGGTGGGCTCCAGGGGGCCAGGGTGAGGAAGGAGGACAAGCGGAATGGAGGGCAGGTCCTAATCCAGAGAGGAAGCCTGAGGAGGTTGGGCCTTTTCCTCTGGATCTAGATATTGTCCGTTTCACTGGGGAGGTGGCAGTTGTGGATCTAGGCTCATCCAGTCATTGTGCAGGCTGGCCTGGCTAGGAGAGCACCCCCTCTGTGCTAGTCCTTGTCACATAAGGAGAGTGCACACTGTGTGTTGGTACCTGAGATAGGGGAAGACCTACTGAGTGTCAAACCACACTAGGAAGGCACCCAGTGTGTGCCAGGTCCAGTGCTGGGAGAGCACCCACTGTGTGCCAGCCCCATGCCAGGGAGCCCTGGTGGTTTGCTGGGTCCTGTACTAGATGAGTGCCCCATGTATGCCAAATTCTGGGCCAGGTGAGGACGCCAGGGTATGGTCAGCCCTGAGTAGGGTGAGCATGTACTGTGCGCTTGGCACTGTGCTAGGTGAGTGCCCAATGTGTGCCATGTCATACTGGTTGAGCACTTGTCACATGCCGGGACTCATGTTAGGAGGATGCCTGGTAAGTGACAAGCCTTCAAGGGAGGGCCCGGTGTATGTCAAGCCCTGTGCTTGCTATGCCCCCAGGATGCGTCAAGCCCACACTGGGTGTGTACTTGCCACATGCAGGACCTGGGCTGGGTGAGCACCCACTGTGCACCAGGCTCTGAGATGGCTGCTGCAGACAACAAGTATCTAAGCACTCTTGTCAAAGCATAACAGAACAGGCCAGGGTGGGGCAGCCCCAGGCGGCCTGTGGTGCTTTCAAAGCCTTCTAGGGCGATTGAGACGCTCCGGCACCTGGAGCCCTAGCCCGGGTGACTCTGCTCTTATTCATCATGAGGCTTCCCAGTAGCAGAGCCACCCAATGCGGCAACGATGTGGGGAGAGACCAGTAAGGCGGCTCACCAAGGCCTATCTGCCCAATGCTATACGAGTGGGGAGCAGGCACAGGGGAAGGGACTGAGGTGGACTTCGTGTGAGACCGTGGGATTAAAGCTGAGCCAGTGGGACTCTGCTGTCCCAGGCTCCTCGCTACCAGCTCCCTGTCCTCTGAGCCCCAGGCAACCCGGCCCTACATGTGTATAAATAGAGGCACTAGGTCTCCATGAAAGGAACCACTCCCACCCCCACCCCTGGTGCCCCCAAGCATCCCAGCTGCTCCCAGGCTTGGAGGCACCCTGGCCAGCTGGGTTCCTGCATGGCCCTGTCCTAGGAGCTGCTGAGGCGTGAGGGAGGCAGCTGAGCTGGCCTGGCAGAGACCATCTGGGCTGGGAGTGGGGGGGAGGCACACGTGCGGCAGGCATGTGGACCTGGGCACGTGCTGGGAAGTGGCTTGCCTTCCACGGGGCACCTGCTGCATGGAGAGCCCAGCAGAGGCTCCAAGGATGACATAGGGTAGACCCTGAGGAGCCCCAGGGGGCCCATGTCTTCACATCCAATCCTGGGGCAAAGGGCGATGGAAGTGAGGACCTCATGGCCGGGGCTAGCTGCCTACTCCCGATACCAGGGCACAAACGGCAACAGAAGTCACAGAGCTGGGAGGGCCCAAGTGCCCCTGGTTTACACGCATGGCCCTCAGCTCCCTCTGTTCTGCCCCGCCGTGGCCTCTAGAGAAGGAGCATCCTTCATGATCTGCCCTTCGGGGACACGGGCAGCTAATGAAGTCCGGGTACAGCTGCCCAGGTCAGCTAAGAGGGATGGCGCTCCTCAGAGACAAGCGCTACACGGAGGCAGCACTGGTTCCAACTGGGTCCTGAGAATAGCGTAGCCCAGGGTCATAAACAGAACTGAGAGAGAAGCAGGAATAGAATCTCCAGCAACCGCTGGGGGTGCCCAGGGGACCTGCTATGGAGCCTCAGACACAGCAGCAGTGGGCAGATGTCAAAGGTCAAAGGGCAAGAAGGAAACTAAGCTCTGGCTATCTTTAGGCACATCCTGGTGCTGGGAACAGGCGTCCCAAGGCAGCATTCCCTTCTACAGACAGGCTGGCCGGCAGAGCCTGGGGTCTGGGAAGCTCAGCCCCAGCAGGGGTTCTGGGACCTTGGGATTCAGCCTCTCTGTGCTGCCCACGTGGGTCCCCCATCACCCCTGCCTGCCTGCGCCAGTCCTTTCAGGGTCACTCCAGAGAAAGCAGAGCAGCCAGGGAGTACTCAGAGGGTTTCTTAAGTTTCACAGGACTCAGAATCTCCATGGAGGGAGGGGCAGAGCCGCACTCCACTTTCTGCTACGAGCCCATGGCGATTCCAACACTTCTGGCAAGAAGGAAGCCAGTCTTGATCCTATCACGGCATCTACTCCCCCTTAGCAAGTATGCGGGTCTTGAGCCCTCCGTCTCTGCCCACGTCTGAGCACTCAAGAGTTCAGGCTGGCTCAGGACTACTTTGAGAAGCCTAGTTCATTCAGACTTGTTCCGATCAGGAGTGGGCCAGACCAGAGCAGGCCTGAGGGGCTGGATGCTGGAAGTTCAGGACCAGGCAGGAGAGAGGGTCCTGAGCCTGGAGCACAACTGTTTGGCTCCCTCCCAAAGAGCATTTCTCTGGACACTGGACTTAAGAGTCCCAGAATCCCTGGTGAAAGACAGGGCTTGTTTGGGGAGGGCTCAGCAAGAGACCCTTGGTCAATCAGTCTTTCAGTGAACGAGAACAGCAACAAGAGAATCCATGTGGGGAGGGAGGAGCCAAGGGAAGGGCTGTGTTTAGCCACTGGCTTCCTCCGGGCAGCTGCCCAGTCTCACTGGTTCTTGAGGCAATATCCCCAGAGAAGGAATACAATGACTGCCCTTGGGGTATTTTCCTGGCTTCTGATTCCAGAGCTGGCCTGCTCTGCCCATCCATGAGCCATCCATCCCGGAGCTGGCCCTGCTCTTGCCCGCTGCTTCATACCACCTCTCCTCTCCTGTGCTCTGAGGTAGCAGGCAGTGAAAAGCTGTGACTTGGGGAAAGGGGAGAGGGATGTTTCCTGAAAGACCTCACATGGATTTAACATGAAATGCTCTATGCTATTTTTCGAGTGGAAGACGAGAAACATCCGTCTCTGAGTACTCCTTGATCAGTACCTACTGAATGCTCTCCACAGCAGGCAGAACACAGGATGGGGGTGTCTGGGTGTCAGCCATAGGACAGCCCTCCCGGCAGGATCGACTGCAGCCTGCTCTCCAGGGTATCTTGTGATGAGGGTGGGGAGTGTGCTTCCTGCTTCCCAGCATGACTTTCGGGCTCTGTAACAGAATCTGTCTGCTGTGGGCTCCGAACCATGGCAGTATCTAACCTGCTGGATGAGGGGCTGCCTGCCTGGGCCTGAGACAGCCCTACCACTTAGGAGTCCTGGCAGTGCCAGACTTGGGCCCCATGGAGCCTCCTAGGCCCTTCTGTGGAGGCCAGCAGCTGACAGCAGGCCCCAGCAGGGACGGACGGTGCTGATGACCCCCACCCTCTCCCTGCAGTCTGCTCCCTGTACTCACCAGCATCCCTTTGGCACCTTTTCCTACCATGGTGGTGGTGGGTTAGGGGCTCTGGACTCCCAGACCACACTCACAGGCTCTGTTTCTAGCACCTTTCAGAGTACAGGCCTCCAGAGCTGTGGAGAGAGCAGAGAATGCGGTGAGGATCTGGCCCAGGGAAGGCAGGGCAGGACGTGTGTGGCTCTCCAGAACAGCTAGCGCAGGGCCCAGACCACCTGCCGCTCTTCCCTCCCGTCCTGTTCCTTCCTGGATGACCCTCAATCCAGTTCCTACCTCACTCTTCTCCCAACCCTTCCCCTGGATCCCTTGGTCTCCAGGCTTCCTGTCCCAATGGGCAAAGGTCTATTTTTGACTCTCCAGATGCCCAATTCTATAAAAGATAAAAAATGAACACAGAACTGGGACAGGGTCCAATTCCTTCATTGTCTGTGTGAATGGCCTCAACCTTTCCCCTGAAGGGGAGTCAGCTTGGATCAACACATGCTCCCCCACCTCGCCCCAGCCAAGCGGCCAGGATGGGCCTTCCCTATCCTGCTGCCGCTCAGCCTGGGCTCCAGGCATCTGGGCTTGTTGTTACATCACTAAGTTGGGCCAGACAGAAGCTCTGGGCACAGCATGTGCAGGCACGCCTCCGTGCCCTTGCTCAGGCGGGCCCCTGCCGAACACCTTGCCTTCTGCTCCCCAGGTGAAATTTACAAACCCTTTGGGACGCTGCTTCAGTGTCACTTCTCCTCTGTAGCTTCTCCTGACATGGCCCTACTCCACTCCAGAATGAACAAATTGCTTCCTCTTTTGTGTTTTGTGTTGTCAGTGTCCTTATAAACTCACTCTAGACATATTTGCTTATGTCTGTCGACTGTGGCTTGGCCAGTTCCCTGAAGGGTTGGATGTGTTTTATTGACTCCTCTGTGCCCAGCTCAGCTTGCAGAAAGTGTTGGTGGAACTGAGTGGAAGGGAAATGGATAACACCGAGGCCTTGGAATCAGGAGCCAGGTCAGCTTAAGAGATCTTTCAGAGTCAAGTGGGGCTGGCGGTGAGGGTTGGGGAGCACACAGACTGGCAGGCGGAAAGGCCACACGGCTGCTGGTGTCCGAAGGTTTGATGTCGAGGGATGGATCCAGATGCAAGATGAGGTAGTTTCTGACATGCCACAGGAATGGAGTCACGCTACAGGAACGGAATCAAACTTCGACAGCCTCAAGGAGTGCTCTCATGGGAGGAAAACCCATGGTCAGATGGACAGGGACGGTCACCCTTCATAGGACCTGGCCACAGGAAGGACTGGGGTCTTCTCTGGGTACTCTCAGGGAGTGGCTGCTACTGCTGCTAAGTCACTTCAGTTGTGGACTATAGTGCAAAGGCTACTCTTTGTCACTCAGCCCCACCCACAGCCACCTTAAGAGTTCACCCGCAGACTGAGGAAGTCATTGGAAAGCTAGAGGAGAGGAGAAACCAGCTTTTCTTTGCCTATGCAAATCCCCCCTAGGTTTCCTTTGGCCTTTCCCC
This sequence comes from Madoqua kirkii, assembly GCA_006408675.1. NCBI lineage: Eukaryota > Metazoa > Chordata > Mammalia > Artiodactyla > Bovidae > Madoqua > Madoqua kirkii. Next base: position 28,944 of record SJYC01008197.1, read on the forward strand.
TGGTCGCCAGATGTCCTGCGTAAACTTCTTAGGGCCAGGCAAGGGTGTGACTTGTGAGCATTTCCCTTAGTCATGCAGGCCAGCTTTCTTGCCTCTCTAGAGAAGTCCCTGCTCATGGCTTTGGTCTTCTGGGGTCAGTCAGAAGAAGAGGGAATGTGATCATACTCTTGTTCTCACTCACCACATCCCTGTCTCCAAGCTATAAACTCTAGACTTATTGTCTTCAAAGCTGTCACTCTTTGGCTAACAAATAATAATGACAATGATGATAGTAATGAAACAGAGCCGCCTCGTGGGTTGGACATCATGCCTTCTTGCCAGATGAGTAAACTGAGGACACTTTGTCCTGGAACTTGGGCTACGGGGTGATATCCCTGAGCAATGCAAATATGGCCCTTGTGTTCAAGGTGCTTCTCTTTCTCACTGGGAAAAAAGACTCCTTGGCAGTGGCTCCCAGGACAATGAGTTGAGTGCAAAGCATTGCTACTTCTTTTGCCTCTGCTATTTCTGTTAAATGGCCCCATCCATCCATTCAAATAGTACCACCTGAAAGCCTATGATAGGTTAGGCCCTCTGATAGGGGTTGGGCATCCACATTACCCTGGCACCAGGCCTGCCCCTCACCCATATATGGGCAACTATTGACAGGCTTTCTCTCTGTGCCATGTGGGTCAGAGTCAGGTTAGCTTGTGATGAAGTGCTTGGACTCTGGGATCTGGGAGGAGGAACTGACTGCCAACTCACTAGGTATGTGACTTCAAGCAAGTTACTTAACCTTTCTGACCCTTGGTTTTCTCAATCTGGAAGATGGGGCTAATTATACTTCCTTTGTACCTTCTGAAGTTTCTGCTTAATATTTGATTCTACAGGTCCTTCACTTTCTCCTCCCCTCCAATCCATTAATCTTCCCAAAGTCCTAAAACCCTGATTCCTTCCAATAGTCTTCCACAGCCAACAGGATATGGCCTACATTGTTCAGCAGGCAGTTAGGGCTGGCCACAGTTCAGTTCATTTATTCCACAAATATTTATTTCAGGCTTGCTCTGGGCACCTGTGCTGGGCACCATGAACTCTTGAGTCTTTGGCCTCCTGAAGCTTACAGGTTGGGTGGAAACAAGTGAAACCAGTGACTCAAATGCGTATAACTGGAGCCTACGATAAAGGGTGCGAAAGTGAAAGATCCTCTTTACCAGAGTCTGTACCAGTGAGGCCTGGCCTTGTCTGAGAGTTACAGAGGACTTTCCTGAGGAAGTGATGTTTAAGAGTCAGAGGGGCATGATTAGGCAACAGGGAGCAACAGAAGAGGAAGAGAGATTCAAGCAAATGAAATAATATAGAGAAAGACCAAGAGCCTGGGGCTCAGAGAGTGAGGGAGAAAGTGGCCAAAGATGAAGGCAGATGCATAAGGAGGGTCAGGGTCCATGGGGCCTTGTTTTGATCTTTATCCTGAGGGCAATGACAGCCACTGAAGTCTTTAAACCAGAATTGTAACTGCGAGGAGGAGCCATTGGTGGCGTGAGCATTTTGAAAACGCCAACCTAGATTAGTATGACGAAAAGACTGGAGGGAGGGGAGAGGGAAAGAAAGGAAATTGACTAGGAATAGGCCAGGCCAGGAATGAGGGGCCTTGGTTCAGGAAGGTGATGACGGGGTGGGGAGAGGTGCAGAGATTTGAGAAAAATATAGAAGGTGACTTTGGTAGGACTTGGTGATGCACTGGGCTTGGGGGTGTGGGGTGAGACCACCCCCCTGCCAAGGAGGGGGTCTCTGGTTTCTACTGGTATAATAGGAAGAAGCCAGTGCCCATTCCAAGGACAGAAATGCTGGGGATGCTGCAGGTTTGGAGTGGGGAGAGGATGAGCTAGGTTGGGTGAGCTGGGTTCAAGTTGCCTGTGAGCCACCCAAGGAAGGATAGGGAGAGGATAGTCGTAGGACCTGGTCCATCTTTACTGTCTCACTGCTCAGTCTTCTCCTCCAAACAGAACTGTCAGGTCAATCAATGTTAAGGGTCCATCTGGGCCAAGCCTTGAAGTCACTGCTGGGGATGGAAAGGTGACATGTTCTTTTCCTGCCTTCAAGAATCTCACAGTATAGGAGAAAGATAAAAGAGGAAGCGTGATTTCCCATTCATTGTGATGGAGGGAGGGAAGGGGCTGTGGGAGTGGGGAAGGGCCCTTAGTTCTGCCTAGAGCCCAAATCAGCTATTTACAGCCTCTTACGGCCACCTGCGGGCCATGTGGGACTATCCAGCAACCCCAGAGGGTTCTTGCCTTCATGCCTTTGCTTAGGCAATTCCCTCTTCTTTGAGCACCCTTGTCCCCATTCCCATCTGTATATACCGCACCCATCTTCAAAGCCATTCCAAATCCATTACCACCAAGAAGCCTTCCTTTCTCTTCCATTTGCAGTCTTCCCACTGTGCCCCCAGTTACCCCCAATGCACGCAGTGTACATCTGATCAACACGTTCCTCACACGCAGACGTTGTAGCATGGTTACTTGTGTCCAAATCTGCCTTCCCCACCAGCTGGAGAAATCCCAGGGCAGAGGTGTGATTCTTCTGCATTCTCAGAGCTGGGCACTGAGCCGCAGTCGCAGTGTAGCAGTCGCAGTGTAGGCCGAGTTAAGGGGGCGTTTTCTCTGCGGTGCTTGGAAACACTTGGGCATGCTCAGTGTCGCCCATTAGTCCCTTCCTAGAACCAG
>SJYC01008199.1:0-36562 GCA_006408675.1 Madoqua kirkii
CGTCGGAAAGCTTGGAGTGGGCTCCGCAAAGGAGCCCCCTGCTCCGCCCCATCCTCGCTGCCCTCCAGCTGGGGCCCTTGGAGGAAGTAGATGTCGTCCCTTTCGGCTAGGCTGGAATGAAGCCAGAAAGGCCTGGGGCACTTGGGGGACTGGGGCTGGAGTCAGCCTGCCAGGCCCCCGGCCTTCTGCGCCTGCGTTCCCCCTAGAGAGAAGTCTGAGCAAATTCCATCCCCTTTAGAGCGGTGCCGCTGGGGACTGTGGGCTCAGCTGGGTAAGGCCTGGGTTCTCCTCCTTGAAACTGGAGGGCTTGGAGGTCCTTTCTCCACGGACCCTCTCATTGGTTTGGTCAAACCTACACTGGCTCGGGTTCTATCCTTGTGTTGGGAAGATCCCCTGGAAGAGGGCATGGCAATCCGCTGTAGTAGTCTTGCCTAGAGAATCCCATGGACAGAGGAGCCTGGTGGGCTACAGTCCATAGGGTCGCAAAGAGCTGGACACTACTGAAAGGACTTAGCACGCACAGGGGTGGTTGTATTAGAAGGGCTGCAGACACCAACCTGGACCCTCTGTTCTCGCCCTGGGGAGACATACGGAGGTTCCAATCCTAGCTAAAGGAGACTTTGCCAAAGGGAGCTTTGCTGCGTCTCAGTTTCCTGTCCTACAAAATAAACGAAACACCTTGCTCCAGGCTGCCTCTGAGCAGCAGAGCTTGGCAGTTGGTGGAAAGGGGCTCCCACATTTACTTGTCTTGAGGCCGCCAGCTTTCAAGGAGAAGGGCCAGTTAGTACCGGCCGTCAGGGGACTGTTGTCACCCCAGCATCTGCTCAGGAAGGGACCAGTCTCTTCTCTGCACCCTGAGTCTGTCCTCACTGTTGTCTGCCCAGGAAACCAGTTTCTTTGTTCCCTGGGAATAGTCAGCCTCCAAGAAGCTGATTCGCACATGCCAAACTCAAATATCAGTTGACAAGTGAGATTCCACTTTATTTACAGAGGCTGTAAGCAAGAGAGCAGGTATCAGGCACTACCACTTCCTGCCAAGGAATGCCAATCCATTCCACCAGGCTTCTCCAGGACCCAACCACTCAGAACTTATAACCTATTCACATTAGAGGCTTGGTCAGAACCTGGACGATTTGGAGATATTACTCTCATCAGCAAGATTATTTTTATTTTTACTTTGTCCCCAGCCTTTCAGGTTTGTGATTTATATTTTATAGCTTGTTTGTGATTTGTTTTCTATGAACAAACTGCAGGTGTCTTACGTGTGTGTGTCCTCTTCCTGAGCAGTCTGTGGCTCCCATGCACCCTGCCCTTGTGAATTTGTGTAGATGGATCTGTGTTTGTGGGGGAGTGACTGTGTGCACTGAAGCAGCTCTGGGTCTCAGTGTTCATGTGTGCCCAACTCTGGGAACTGGGCCCCTGTGATCCAAGCCTCCCTCCCTCTGCCTCTCCTGCTGGGATGTAAATTCTCTTACTGATCTCTCCCTTCCTGCCTCCGCTGGGGCTTGTCATAAAGGGCCACGACACAGGGAAGACAGGATGGAGGCTGCTGGAAGATCCTCCATGGAGTGGAGTGGGGACAAGGAAGAATAGGAGGGTGGGACAATGGCTTCCGTTCCCCTTGAAGGAGTAGACTGGGGCTGGGGCCCCCTGAGAAGAGAGCACTGAGTGTCAGAGAAGCTTCTGGGACCAACGTGGCCACCCCACTCTAAGGACTCCACGTGAAGCAGAAGCGGGGGCTTGGGGGGAGTGGGCTGGGATTGGAAGAGGTGAGGGGAGGAGAGCTTCAGGGCTCAGTCCTGAGTCAGGGAGAAGGTGCATTTGGGACAGTCCTGGGGCAGGGAGACAGTCTCACACTTTAGCCCATGGGGTGGGGGAGATAGATTTTCCCTGGGGATTTGGGAAAGTTGGCAATGTTGCCCACATGGGTTTTGCTAGACTGATGACATCACACAAAGTACATTTGCATACATACAGAGATTTATAGATCTGTGCATTTTACCCATTTTTATCTAGAAAGGGCTTCAAGCAGATGCACAATGAGGTGAGTCCTGGGGAAAAGCTTAAGAGAAAGATTCTGGTTTGAAAATCGTCTGCCTCCACGAGTCAGAAACTAAAGCGGCTGTTTTCTTCCAACCAGAATAAGGCCCCCAAGGGAGGCAGGTTTGGGCCTAGCCCAGGTCAGAGCCAAGATGGCTTCACCGTGAGCTCCCCACCCTAGACCGCTGGCCCACAGGATGGGAAGGGCATGGCTAGCCTGAGCCACCGTGGGGAGAGGAGGGGGATCAGGCCAGAGGACAGAGGGGAGGACCAATGGGTCAGACATCTCGCTGGCTGCCTTCTTCCTGGGCAGGGCAGCAAGAGGACAGGCAGCGGCCGGCCCCGCCCGCTGTGGTCTAAGGCGTGTCTCAGGAGCCTCCCGTTGCAGCGCTATTTCCTGGGAGGGCTGGGTCCACGTCAGATCCCCTGGTGCTGACTGGTTTCATTTGTCATCATCAGCCCGAAGAAGCAAGGCCTTGTTGGGTGGCACAGAGTGTGCTTAGGTGTGTGTCTGGTGGGGTGAGGGATCAGGCCAGACATGGGCCACTTCTGGAAGGCACTGTAGGAGCTGGCGGCACTGGGCATTTGGTGGAGGGGTGCCGGGAGACCCTGCAGAGAAGTTGGGGGAGGGTGGACATTGCTTTGAGTTACAGCCTGGCCTGACCAGACTTGAAGACTCAGCCTCAGGAGCTGCAGAAAGCCCCTGGGCTTTGCTCTCAGATTCCTCCTCCCTTGAATGCCTAGTGGTCAGTGCCTAACACCTTCCCTATCCTGTCCCAATGCAAGGGAGGGGTCCAGGTTGGTTCCAGATCCAAGAGCTGCCTCTGGGGCTCTGTGTGCCCTTCAGGCCATCCTGCTGTGTTTTCTCTGGCCCTGGTCCAGGTGGGCAGCATGAGAAATTACAGGAATCAGAGCAGGGACCCAGGCTGGATCTCAGCAGCTGCAGGTAAAATTAGAAAGAAAGATTGGAAACATTGACTTTGGCCTGTCTGGGGTACAGCTCTGATGTCCAGGGCATTCACTGTTCAGATTTCTAAATACCTTAGAGCTCTCAAAATCCATGATTCCCAATGCCAAGGGTGCCAGAGCTCTGAACACCACAGCGAATCCAAAACCTAGAGTTCCCAGCACTCAGCGCTCTGAGTGCCAATTCACTGGGAAGGAATCTGGAGTGGGGGGAGTGGCAGCCCTGTTGACCCAGGTCCCTCCAGTGACTGGCACTGTCTGAGAGTGGCCATCACGGAAGCCGGGCCAGGGGTGGTGCTGGAAGCAGCAGCGATGCCTCCCTGATGCTCTCACCCTGTCCTGAAGTAGGATGGAGACTGGTGACTTTTCCTCCGGTCCCTCCCCACCCCACATCACATGACCTGTGTAAGTGAATGTCCACTTACTCACCACGTATGAATGTACATCTACTCTGTGCTGGGAACTGTGCCGATTTAAGAGAAAGATTCTGGTTTGAAAATCGTCTGCCTCCACGAGTCAGAAACTAAAGCGGCTGTTTTCTTCCAACCAGAATAAGGCCCCCAAGGGAGGCAGGTTTGGGCCTAGCCCAGGTCAGAGCCAAGATGGCTTCACCGTGAGCTCCCCACCCTAGACCGCTGGCCCACAGGATGGGAAGGGCATGGCTAGCCTGAGCCACCGTGGGGAGAGGAGGGGGATCAGGCCAGAGGACAGAGGGGAGGACCAATGGGTCAGACATCTCGCTGGCTGGCTTCTTCCTGGGCAGGGCAGCAAGAGGACAGGCAGCGGCCGGCCCCGCCCGCTGTGGTCTAAGGCGTGTCTCAGGAGCCTCCCGTTGCAGCGCTATTTCCTGGGAGGGCTGGGTCCACGTCAGATCCCCTGGTGCTGACTGGTTTCATTTGTCATCATCAGCCCGAAGAAGCAAGGCCTCTGTTGGGTGGCACAGAGTGTGCTTAGGTGTGTGTCTGGTGGGGTGAGGGATCAGGCCAGACATGGGCCACTTCTGGAAGGCACTGTAGGAGCTGGCGGCACTGGGCATTTGGTGGAGGGGTGCCGGGAGACCCTGCAGAGAAGTTGGGGGAGGGTGGACATTGCTTTGAGTTACAGCCTGGCCTGACCAGACTTGAAGACTCAGCCTCAGGAGCTGCAGAAAGCCCCTGGGCTTTGCTCTCAGATTCCTCCTCCCTTGAATGCCTAGTGGTCAGTGCCTAACACCTTCCCTATCCTGTCCCAATGCAAGGGAGGGGTCCAGGTTGGTTCCAGATCCAAGAGCTGCCTCTGGGGCTCTGTGTGCCCTTCAGGCCATCCTGCTGTGTTTTCTCTGGCCCTGGTCCAGGTGGGCAGCATGAGAAATTACAGGAATCAGAGCAGGGACCCAGGCTGGATCTCAGCAGCTGCAGGTAAAATTAGAAAGAAAGATTGGAAACATTGACTTTGGCCTGTCTGGGGTACAGCTCTGATGTCCAGGGCATTCACTGTTCAGATTTCTAAATACCTTAGAGCTCTCAAAATCCATGATTCCCAATGCCAAGGGTGCCAGAGCTCTGAACACCACAGCGAATCCAAAACCTAGAGTTCCCAGCACTCAGCGCTCTGAGTGCCAATTCACTGGGAAGGAATCTGGAGTGGGGGGAGTGGCAGCCCTGTTGACCCAGGTCCCTCCAGTGACTGGCACTGTCTGAGAGTGGCCATCACGGAAGCCGGGCCAGGGGTGGTGCTGGAAGCAGCAGCGATGCCTCCCTGATGCTCTCACCCTGTCCTGAAGTAGGATGGAGACTGGTGACTTTTCCTCCGGTCCCTCCCCACCCCACATCACATGACCTGTGTAAGTGAATGTCCACTTACTCACCACGTATGAATGTACATCTACTCTGTGCTGGGAACTGTGCCGATTTCTAGGAACTCAGCCCTGAGAGGAAAGGAACTCCTGCATATGGGAACGTGACCATGTGTATGTCACGTGCCGGTGTGAGACAGCATGTCTCTGAGGCCCACGTGTAGTCAAGGGCTTGGCTGTGAGAATGAATGGCTGCTGGCTTGTGAGAATCTGGATGTCAGGCTGTGAGCACAGACCGTCAGCAAGTTGACGTGTCTGACGGTCAAAGCGGGTCTGACTATGTCTCTCCATCAGGCCATCTCTGCCTCGCTGCTTTTTTAAGGGGTGGAGGTAAGGTCTCTATTCCGCCGGATCAGGCCTCCCTGTGAGAAGCAGGAGGCTAGTTCTGGGCTAGAGGCTGACACCCAGAGCTGTCCTGTTGACGGATGAGAGATTCCTCCCCCTGCCCCTGCCCCTGCTGAACCCAGAGCCTCCTTGGATTGGGAGGAGTGGCTATAAGTGGAGCAGCCAACACCAAAAATAGCCATCCACCCTGGGGAGAACCCTGAGACACCACCCCCTCCTCCCAGTCCAGCCCAACCCAGCTCGCTGACCTGGAGCCTGGGTAAGGCTCCTGTCTGACTCTGCTTCCCTGGGTCCTGTCTGAGTAACCCTTTCAGACGGGGAGGAGGAAGTAAGCCATGATGTGCCTACCAATGATGACATCATAGGGAGCTGTGACATGATGGGGAGTGACACCGGGCCCCAAGTGGGTGGTGTTTGGCGGCCCGAGTGGGTGGGTCTCCATCTGCTGGCAGCACCCCACAACTCCCAGCCTCTGAGGATGGCGAGGCTGGATAAGGTTTACTGGGGGGCCCTGCCTTATCAGTCTTCCCCACATGCCTGATAAGCCTCTTACCCATGGACTAGCTCAGGGAGCAGGCCGGGAGCAGGCTGGAAGAGGGGAAAGGGTCAGCTGGGGCTGGCGAGCTCCAGGGCAGACAGCCAGGGTCAGGGAGCCATGGCAGAGCCCCAGAAAGGGGGTGGGAGGGGTCCCCAAGACAGCCATGGCTGCCTGCATTCTTATCCCAGGACTTTCACTGGATAGCTAGGTGAACTGGAACCTCGCTTTCCTCAATATCCCTCAACAGAAGACTATCAGTAGTGGCTACCAATCACAGTACTGTTGTGGGGATTAAACAGGGTGAAGTAGGCACGGAAGAGGGCCTGGTACATAGTGAGTGCTTATCCTCCTTCCTAGGGAAGGCCAGGATCCTATCAGGGGCCCACCTGGCCCAGGAGCAGCCCCCAGCTGGCCTGAGCCTTGCTGGGGTTTCCAGAGTCTGTTGCAGCCCCATCCCCACGCCATCCCAGTCTGCGCTTGACTCCAGACTGCTCAGGAATCCTGGGCTTCCTGGCAGGATTTCTTCCAGTGCCCGCACTGACATCTTGGAGCCCTGGTGCCCTCTGGTGACAAAATCCATCCATGGCAGGTACAGCCTATCCTTAGGGCACATCTGTCCAGAAAAAGTGCTGTCTTTATGAGTTCCTCACATTATGTTTCCAAGGTAGGAATTATCCCCATTTTCTAGAACTGAGGCTCAGGCGGGGTAAATAATTTGCCCAAAGTGAAAGAACTAATCTAAGTGGTAGAACCTGAGCTTGAACCCAGGTTGGCCAGTCTCCAAAACCTATGCTCTCACCTTGCGAACAATGTACACACACACGGTCAGGTGGCGACCCAGAGTTTTATGTGCCATACTGATAACTGGATTGCAACGATGCCTGGGTGTGTGCTCATTGAAATTCTTCAACTGTGAATTCAAAATCGTGTGACTTGGTTTTGAGCACAGTGAAGTTGGGTGTTTGACCATGGAGGTGTTTTGCGTGGCTGTATGATTGTACTGTGTGAGTGTAACCATAGTTAGGCTGAGCATTTATGTTGTGTGAAATTAGCCATGGCAAAGTGCAGCTGTGTGTGTGTGTGTGTGTGTGTGTGTGTGTGTGTGACTGTCGTGGAGGGGTGTGTGGCTAGCTAGCGAGATTGTGTGGGGGAAGCTGACCGAGGGCCCTGAGTTCCCAGCACCCCTTGCCTTTGTGGTCCCAGGACTGTGTGTGCTCACCATGACACACTTGATGGATGGCTCCACATGCCTGATACACTCCCTTGGGCCTCTCAGCTCTTAATCCTCCCCTCTCCCCCACTTTTTTTGGAGGAAGTAAAGCAAATAGTGCCGCCAATGGAACTGGCTTTCAGTTTTTCCATAGGATATTTGTGAGAGCGTTTTATAAACCTTTGAGTGATAACTCCATTAAAAAAATCATTAAAAAAAAAAGAAAAGTAAATATAGTTATTCTAATTCTTTCATTTGAATTCACCTGTCAGTTCTTATCCATTCTCCAGGTCTTGTTCACAGATCCCTGGGGGTCTCCAAGACCCTTCCAGGGGATCTACAAGGCAAAAATGATGTTCATAACACTATTAAATTGTTCTTTGCCAATTTCACTTGGTTGATATTTGCACTGATAACACAGAGCGGCAGCGGGTAGGACTGCTGGCACCCAAATAGGAACCAAGGCGTGACACCCAGCTGTACCCGCAGTCTCTCTTTTTTTCAGCCCCTGTGCGAGCCCAGTACAAAAAAAAAAAGAAGAAAAGGCCGATTTTGCTGTTGATAAAGCAACAGATTATAAATTTTATTAAATCTCGACTCTTGACTACATCATTTCAACATTTCGTGTGACAAAGGGGAAGTGTGCATATAGAAGTATGATAGTTATCTCCAGGAAAAGCACTCAAAATGATTGAGTCGTGAGCCGAAAGTCACTTTTCTCACTGACTATCTACTTTCACTTAAAAGAGCACATGACAAACATAGTTATTCAGACTTGAGTTTTGGGCATGATTTTCTCAAAAGTGAATGAAACGAGCCTGTCACTTCAAGGGAAGAAAACTATTAGTGTTTCGGTCAGTGACACAATTAGAGCTTTCAAGTGAAAATTAGAGTTTGGAAAACTTCCATCTGCTACCATGAGTTTGAAAACTTCCCAAGTTTGATGAGATTGGTAATGACATTAATGAATGTACAGGATTTTTTGTTTGTTAGGATTTTTGTTTTGTTGGTTGGTTGGTTGTTGGTTATTGTGTATGACGAGCTGTGTCAACATTTGGAAGATCTGATAACTGACTCAGTGAGCCAGTATTTTCCAAATGACCAGGGTACAAGTTACAGAAATGTGCACAGATAAAAGAACCATTCGAAATGCAAGATGGACCAATGGATTTTAATAGAATATAGTCGGTTCGTTGATACAGTTTCAGATTCCACAGTCACCAATGTTTAAGAAATGACACCTGTGGAGTTTTGGTGTAGTATCAAAGAGGAATAGCCACAGAAAACTAAAAGACTGTAGTTGTGTAATGGCTCAGTAGCGCCCGACTCTCGAACTTTTTCAACTGTAGCCCTCCAGGCTCCTTTTCCCGTGGAATTCTCCAGGCAAGAATACTGGAGTGGGTTGCCATTTCTTTCTCCAGGGGATCTTCCCATCCCAGGGATCAAACCAGTGTCTCCTGCATCAGCAGGTGGGTTCTACACTGCTGAGCCATCTGGGAGGCCTGAAAAGACTATTAACTTCTCTCTTTTCCAACTACATATATTGTGAAGCTGAGTTTCCTTCACATCTTGCAACCAAAACCATTTACTGCAATAGATTGAATGCAAAAGCAGGTGTGAGAATCAGTATGAATCAGTATGAATATCAACAGATAAAACTCAAACAAAAATTTTTTTGTGTCCTCAATTAAAACCACTTTATTTTATATTGAAGTATAGCCAATAAACAATGTTTTAATAGTTTCAGGTGGACAGCAAAGGGACTCATGTATCCATTCTCCCCCAAACTCCCCTCCCATCCAGGCTGCCACATAACATTAAGCAGATTTCCCTGTGCTAGACAGTGAGAGAAAGTGTTAATTACTCAGTCGTGTCTGACTCTTTGCAACCCATAGACTGTAGCCCTCCAGGCTTCTCTGTCCATGGGATTCTCTAGGCAAGAATACTGAAGTAGATTGCCGTGCCCTCCTCCAGTGGATCTTCCAGACCTGGGTTTCTTCCATTGCAGGCAGATTCTTTACTATCTGAGCCATGGACCTTTAAGATTATACAGTAAGGTCCTCAATTACTTTTAAGTGTAAAGGGTCCTAAGATGAAAAACTTTGAGAACCACTGAATTAGAGTTTTACTTAAAAAAGGACAAAACTGTCTTTTAAAACTTGCTGAGAAACTAGATCTTATTTGTCCCTATAATAGTAATAATGATTATATAAAATGATAGAAGTGTTAGCTAATGCTACAATGGCTATCACACTGCAATATATAGATGTATCAAATTAATATGTGGTCCCTTTAAATGTACACAGGGTTATATGTTAATTTTATCTCATTTTTTTTTAAAAAGGAGACTTTATTTTTTCTTTGTCATTATTAATGTACTATTAAAGAATAAGCTTCTTTGACTGTTTCCATCACAATGCAAAAAAGCCACAGATTTTCAGCATATTCACCGTGTGCCTGGTGGCATTTTCTTGTGGAATGTTCACCTTGTCACCTTCTCCCTGTACAACCTGGTCTTCCTTCATGAGAAGAAAAATTGATCCCTCAGGAGCTCCTGCCTCCAGGAACGATGACATTGGCCGGTTGTCTGGCTGGACTGTCTATAATTACTGGAGCTCTTTCTCCTTCCATCTCTTCTGTTTCTAAACACCCTTTTAAAAAGACGATTATTTGTTGAGTACTGTGTTAACTTTATATTTATTTTCTCATTTAATCCTCACAATGATTCTACAGGCTAGAAACTATGATTGTCATTTTATAGGTAAGAAAACTCAACCTCAGAAGGATTAGGAGAAACCTCTAGGAATGGAAATGACTTTAAAGCCCTTTTAATTCACACATTCAAAAAGTTGCCCAGCTGAATTTTGGTACTTGAACAGTTGTTCTTAGTAATAAATTACCACTGAAGGGAGACATGAGCACAGATCTGCACCTGAGCCCTGAGGATGTTTGGGTCCTGGCCCCGTGAGACACCCCCAGGCTGAGAGCATGTCTGAGCCCTGCTGATGAGTCTTGCTTGGACTATTTCCAGAAGCTTTATGCTGAGCCTTCACCCCCACATTCTCTCCAATGGTCTCTCTGAGCCCTTACCTGGGGCAACATGTTTGAGCTCCTCACTGCGTCCTATATACCTGGGTGATCCGTTATCACATCAGAACCTCACTCCTGGAGTTGAGATCTGGGTGGGTTCAGACTCCTTTTAGGGAGCAGCAGCAGAAGTGGGGGCTGGAGGGTGAGGGGAGTGGGTAGAGATGGCGTGTGAGCCGAGAGAAGCAGGCGTGGAGAGGAACCTTGGGCTGTCGGCCCCCAGCCACAGCCAGGAATGTTCCCAGACACTGCTGACCTCTCACCCCAGCCCACTTCAGCTCAGGATCCACAGCCCCCACCAACCCCACTTCAAGGATCAACAGCCGCCTCGGGAGCAACTGGAGCATCACCATAGCAACCAGGCCAGACAGGATGGGAGTGGGGTGGGGCTGCTTTAAAGTCTTTTATTGCTTCAAAACATAGGCCTGTTCCTCTCAGTGTGATCGTGTTCAGGGGCCCTGAGGACTGGGAGATCCAGATCAGCAGGGACCTTCCGCTCCCCACTGTGTCTCTCAGCTCAGGAAAGGAAGTTTCTGTGGTCTCAGCCAGGTCCTTGCCAACACAATCCAAGAGGAAATTCAGGCTCTCTGTCCAGGCCCGCCCCACCCCAACACTCTGGATGCTGGTGAATAGTCTCCTGCAGGCATTCTGGTGGCAGAGCTGGGAGACAGGGAGGGGCTGACCCCTTGCCCCATGGGCTGAGACGCATTAGGGATGCGACCTTGTCAACTGAGTACCTGATGGGAGTAGAGGAGTGACTGTGAGAGGTGGGGGCTGCTCAGGGCTCGGTGACCTAGCCAGGGGCCTTGTGCAGGCGATTAGCTGTCACGTTGGGTCTAAGCTTCTTACCCTCGGAACTCTAGCCTCTGCACCCCTAAGTCTAATGCAGAGGTGAGGGTGGGGGGAAGGCCTTGATAGGTCTCCAGTGACCCATTTAGGGTAACAGCTGTGGCCCCGAGGGGGTCAGGCCTCTCTCTGGCCCTGTCTCTGTGAATCTCTCTGCTTCTGGGACTCCTCTGCCCACCTTGCCTTGTGTGGTGCCTTTGTGTTTTGGTCTCCCCAACTGCATGTGTATTTTGTGCCTTGTATTTGTGAAGAGCCGTGTGGCCCTGATTCCCTGAAATTCTGGTGGTTTGACAGAGGGGCATGAATACCACTAGGAAGTGGGCTATAGAGACCTCAGGAACGGGGCCGTGGGTGACAGTAAGTCTTTGGAGACACAGACTGGTAGGTGACGTGAGGTCTTAGACAGCACAGGGTCTCTTGGGCAACACGTGGTGGGTGGCCCAGGTTTGAGACCGTTGGGTTGTTTGTACACACAGATTGGGTGACTCTGAGTTGTGGCTAACACAGGATCTGGCGACTCAGAGACAGCGATTCAAAATGAGTTACTGGGCAGCCAAGGGACAGCATGGGTTCTTAACTAGGGCAATTGCTCCTTCCCCTCCAGGGACATTTGGCTGTGTGTGGAGACGCGTTCGGTCCTCTCATCAGAGGGGAAGGTGTGCTGTTAGCCCGTAGCGTGCAGAGCCAGGATATTGCTCCCCAGGCAGCGTGCACAGGCTGGTCCCACACACGGACCTAAATGTGGGGCCAACTCTGAAACCCGACTGCCAAGCTGAAATCCTAGCCCCTGCCCTCTGTGACTCTGGGTGAATCTTCTTATGTCTAACATGGAGTACCCAGGCGGTACCCTTCTGGAGTGCTGGGCTTGCTGAGCTGACTCTTGTCAAGGGTTTAGAATTGGGCCTGGCACAGAGTAGGTGGTGTTTTTTGACTCAGGCCCGGAGAGAACAAGGGTAGGTTTAAATTCAGTGACTCAAACCTTCTCTCCCTTCCTCGTTACAGTGTCTACTTCAGACAGGCTTCTTCCATCAGGAAAGCACACGGCCCAAAGTGCTCCTGTCTCATAGTTACCGGCCAGGGTGCTTGGCCTTCCTTGTGGGTCAGTCCCTAAATCGTGTCTACTCTGCAACCCCATGGCTTGCAGCACGCCAGGCTTCCCTGTCCTTCACTATCTCCAGCAGTTTGCTCAAACTCACATCCATTGAGTTGGTGACACCATCCAACCATCTCATCCTTCGGTGTCCCCTTCTCCTCCTCTCAGTCTCCTGCCCTCATCAGAGTCTTATCCAGTGAGATGGCCCTTCGCATCAGCTGGCCAAAGTACTGGCCTTCCTTACGCAAGAAAAAATAAGAGACCAGACAAGAAATTCAGGCAAGGGCTTTACTGAGGCTTCTACTGCAGCAAGGGGAAATGAGAACAAATAAGTTTCCTTTGCTGGCTCCCTGAGCGGGGAGGGCAAGGCGGTTCTGTACGTGGGGTGAAGTTAGGGGTGTGTCAGGGCTTGGGCCAGAGGGGTGGCTTGGGTGGTTTGCCCACCCCTAGGTGCTGTTGAGTGCAGGCGGCATGTGGAGTACCTTGCTTTTGCTCCTGACCCCGGCTTTGGTTCCCAGCTCTTTAGAAGTGGCAGTTGGGTTTCTGGCCTTTTTATATCTTGTTGTCCATAGTTTGCCCTAACTGCATGTGCATGGGTATTTCTCATGCCTAATAGTTTCTTTGTATTTTTGTTGCTCCAGGAACATCTGTCCAGATGCAAGCACTGCAGCAAAGGGTCCCAGGTCCCAGGTCTCAGCTGGTCTCTTCCTGTCATGCAGGTGTAGTTGTTTCTGAGGAAAAGAGACAAATGCCTATAAATCCCAAAGAAATGGCTCTGATAGGCTAACTCTGAGCCACCTGACCACCCACGTTTTGCAGAACACCGTGTAATAGATTAACTCTTCTGTTTGCCAGGAGGACTTCCCTGGTAGCTTAGCAGTAAAGTATCTGCCTGCAGTTCAGGAGACCAAGGTTTGATCCTTGGGTCAGGAAGACTGCCTGGAGAAGGAAATGGCAACCCACTCCAGTGCTGTTGCCTGTGAAATCCCGTGGACAGAGGTGCCTAGAGGGTCCATAGGGTCGCAAACTGTCAGACATAACAACGATACAACAAGAACAAATTTTTCATGACAACTCTGTGGGATAGAACTCTTATTTTCCTCTTTTAACAGCTAAGGAAACTGATGCCCAGAGGTTCAGAACCTCGCAAACCCAAGACTGGATCAAGGCAGTGTGGTTTAAAAAGATGCACCCTTCCTTCACAGTCACCATCTTGAATGTTTATATTTAGCGATATCAGGTTTTATTTTAAAATGTGCAATAAGAAGCAACATTGTATTTGTTCATAAGATGCAATCACAGAAGCATTTTTATTACAAACAGTTGCTCATTTTTCTTTTTCTAAGATAAAGCAATTGCGTTAGTCATTAGTCATCTGGTTTTTTGAGTGGGGTAATGAGAGAATGGTTGTGATTTTCTTGGTGAGAGAAAACAACAAGAGCTGGTCCTGGGGTGAAGGGTGAGGTAGGAGGGAGGAAGGGCCCTTGGTGATGAGCAGGACTAAGTCTAGATGGAATCTGGCCTGGTCTTGAGATAGGACTGCCATGGTTTACAAATTCTTTGGATGATGACCCAACCTTTCAACTTTTCCTGAAGCATTCATAGGGATACAGCACAGTCAAATCAATAATTTACTAATAATACATCTGCTGTCAGTTGCACACATCTTGAGGGAAAGAACGCCTGCTTTATGAGAGCTGTCTTGCCCTAAAGCCAAGGTGCTAGACAAGGGGCATAGACGGATAGGTGTGCTACTTACATTCTTATTCATATCGCCTAATCCTTCTTAGGTGCTCAGTATAAGAAATAATCAGATGAAAGCATGTGAGTGGGTTGAATAGGAAGAGAAATTTCCCTTGGGGAATTCGGCATCAGAGGTGGGGTTATATTGCTCTCTAGTGGACACTTTGTGAATTTACTCAATATCAGACTGGATGTGGCAAGTTGGGTTTTGTTTTTTTGTTTTTTTTTTTTAAACCAAGGGGTTGGTTTCCAGAGTGTTTGGGAAGCCGGCCCATAAGAAACACTGTGTGTGTGTGTGTGTTTGTGTGTGTGTGTGTGTGTGTGTGTGTGAGTGTGTGTGTGTGTTGGGAGCTCTGCAGCTTCGCCTACTTCACCATGCAGAAATCAGGAAATGGTTAGAGGAGAAAGATGTGGGAGTAGTTGATGGCAATAACCCAAGGATTTTATTTAAAATGTGAGAAAACCAAAGCCTGTGGAGATAGAAACTTTCCCCACCACTTGACGTGGACTAAGTAAGGTGATTTAAATAAGAAGGCACAGCCAGTAACTTTCCAAGCAGAACTGGATGTCTGCCTGGGTGATTCTAGATGTCAGTTAAACTGAGAAATACTCCAATTCCCTGATTCCCTTGATTCACCTGGAACAAGAAATAAAAAGTGTTGTGCCATTATTTAATAAAACAAAACAAAGCAAAACAAGAGAAGGACCAAGAGATAGTATACCCACAGTAAATAAAAGGACATTTTTGTCAAGATGGGAAAATAGAAGGGTTTGGGGGGAAGGGCATGTAAGAGGAGATAAGTTAGAGATTTCGTCTTAATGGTGAATATTTTTGTCTTTAAATATGTGTTTAACTTTTTCTCCTTCTGAGAGGGTAGCACACTCTTTGTTTCCAGTGAGAAATTGTCTTTGATCCGACAGGATTTAGAGCTAGTTGGTTAAAAATTAGTATCCGGGGATTTAGAAAATATTCTGTGCACTTGAATGGCTTCTATTAAGTATGTAAATGAATTGCTCTATTATGAGCCTAAATTGCTCTTGGCAAAATTGTCTTTATGTGTTTAACTGGCCAAGGTATAATTTGTTTCATTTATGAACACAGTAAGATTTATTTGTGAATTAAAAGACATTGAAAAAGCTGATTTATTCTGATAATGATGTTAAGATTTTTTGGTTTTGTGTGTGCAAATAATCCATTAGTTTAATAAAATTTAATTGAAATTTCTCATTAGTACACCATTGTAACTTGAACACATCTGTGCAAACATAACTTTTTTAGTCTGTTCTGGTCATAACGAAATACCATACATGGGGAGGTTCAAACTGCAGGCATTTATTTCTCACATCTCTGAAGGCTGGGATGTCTAAGATCAAGGTGCTGGCAGATTCAGTTCTTGGTGAGAGCCTTCTTCCTGGCTTCCTGGCTTGCAGAAAGTCACATTTTTGCTCTGTGTACACATGGTGGGGAGGGACAAGGGGGGGAGAGAGGGAGAGAATGATGGAGAGAGAAAGTTTTTGGTTTCTTCTCATAAAACCCTAATCCCATTATGGGGGCCTCGCCTCATGATCTCATCTAAACCCACACAAGTACCTCCCCCAAGCCCCACCTCATAATGTAACAGAGAACAAACCTGACTCCAATTGGCGCTCTTGCTTTAGCTCAACCTTTGTGCTGTTTCCTGTGCTTACTCCTGAGGGCTCTGCACCCTGGAAAGGAATGCCACCTACAGCCTGAAATACACATCCTCGCTCCTTTCCAGGGCTCTGACTCCCAGGCTGGACTAGTAAAGATATAACAATTTTCACTCATACAAAGATAATTTTTCTCTCTTGGAGATTTATAGGAATATGGTGACGAGACCTAGAGAAGACAGCTACAAGACCAAAAGATATCACATTCCTTCTGGGGTCTGGTCAGCACCAAGAAGTTTGCAACAACCAGCCACATACCCTACCCTTTCAGTATAAAAGAAGGCTGAATTCTAACTCGGGTAAGATGGGTCTTTGGGACACCTGTCATGTGGTGAGCAGTATGAGCTTGGACTCAGTAACGACATCATCATATTAGGGGTTAGGGTTTCAACACATATATTTTAACACATAAACACTGAACTGAACTTAAACATAAATTGGGGGAACACAAACATTCAGTCCATACAGTAACCATCCAGGAAAGATGCTCCTGATCACTACCTTCTCTGTCCTTCCCAAAGCAACCACTACTCTGACTGCTGACCGCCCACAGTAGTTTTGCTTGTTTCTGAACTTTTTATAGTTAGAAGTATACAGTATATATGCTTTTGTGTGTGTAAGATTCATTCATCTTGCTATGTGTAACAGCAGCTTATTCGTTCCTATTGCTGTATAGTATTCCATTACATGAATACACAACTATTTTCATTCTAGTTTTTCAGTTTTTGATGACCTAAAAATAGAAATATTTTGGTACACATACCTAGGGTTGGGATTGCTGTTTCCCAGCATTTGCATACATTCAAGTTTAACAGATATCATCAAATGGTTTTATAAAGCGATTGTAGCAATTTACACTCCTACCAACAATGTGTGAGAGTCAGCCATGGTAAAAGTACTTATTTCACAGAAATTGGCAACTTCTACAAATCACACTTTCTTTCCTAGTGAGCCAGTTGTTAAATAGTTACCAGTATGCCACTGCCATGGAGAAGGTAAAGGCACCCCACTCCAGTAGTCTTGTCTGGAAAATTCCATGGACGGAAGAGCCTGGAGAGCTGCAGTCCATGAGATCACTGAGGGTTGGACACGACTGAGGGACTTCACTTTCATTTTTCACTTTCATGCATTGGAGAAGGAAATGGCAACCCACTCCAGTGTTCTTGCCTGGAGAATCCCAGGGACAGGGGAGCCTGGTGGGCTGCCGTCTATGGGGTCGCACAGCATCGGATGAGACTGAAGTGACTTAACAGCAGCAGCAGTATACCACTGCCAACACCTACTATCACAAAAACTTGGTGTGTTTTTCAGTTCTTGGTATTATCAGTCTTTTTTTCCCCTCAAAAGAAATAATTTAAAAAATTTAGTTCAAAATTTTAATTGAATGTATTTTAACTCTTTATTTTTAAAAATATACATTTATTCATTTTAATTGGAGGCTAATTACTTTATAATATTGTAGTGGTTTTGCCATACATTGACATGAATCTGCCACGGGTGTACATGTGTTCCCCCACCTGAATCCCTCTCCCACCTCCCTCCCATCCCTCAGGGTCATCCCAGTGCACCAGCCCTGAGCACCCTGTGTCATGCATCGAACCTGGACTGGTGGTTCATTTCATATATGATAATATACATGTTTCAATGCCATTCTCCCAAATCATCCCACCTCGCCCTCTCCCACAGAGTCTAAAAGACTGTTCTATACATCTGTGTCTCTTTTGCTATCTCGCATATAGGGTTATCATTACCATAAGACAGAATTTAGAGGTATTATTTTTATTTTATTAAGATAAAAACTAATATAATATTGTAAATCAACTGTTCTCTAATAATTTTTTAAAAAAATCAAATATACAGGCAATCAGATATCTTTTACTTTTTATACACATATATCCCTCAAATTTAAAAATATAGACTTATTTTTCAGTCTTTTCAAAATCATATATACTTTTATGAAAAATTTAACTTTTATGGACTCACCGAGACTTTTTTTTGCTCTGCAGCATTCGGGATTTTCATTCCCCAGCCAGGGGTTGAACGCCATGCCCCCTGCATTGGGAATGCAGATTCTTAATTACTGGACTGCCAGGAAAGTCCCCAAACTATATATCGTAATGTCAAGGATGAGGAAAAGCCAGTGTTAACTGGTACAATGACTTTGGAAATCTCCTGCAACATTTCCTAAGACTAAGCATACATATACCCCTGACCAGCAATTCTCCTCCTGAATATGTGCCCAGTGGAAACGAGTGCTTCTGTCCACCAGAAGGCACGGATGAATGTGTTCATAGCAGCTGTCTTCATGATAACCCACTCTGGAAACAATTCGGAAGTCCAGCAGCAGCAGAAGGAGGAACTACATTGTGACATGTCCATACAGTGAAATATTACACAGCAGCAAAGAAGGAACGATGCATGAGCCGTATAACCACAGTGGCGAACCTCACATGTGAAGTGAAGTCGCTCAGTCACGTCCGACTCTTTGCAACCCCGTGGACTGTAGCCTACCAGGCTCCTCCATCCACAGGATTCTCTAGGCAAGAGTACTGGAGTGGGTGCCATTTCCTTCTCCAGGGGATCTTCCTGACCCAGGGATCGAACCCAGGTCTCCCACATTGCAGGCAGACGCTTTAACCTCCGAGCCATCAGGGAAGATCACATAATGTTGGCCAAAAGAAATCAGATACAAGAGGCTATACTGTATTATCCCAATTATAGGAAGTTAAAAACTGGCAAAACTAACCAGTACAGTGGGAGAGGCCAGGTAGAGGCCACCCATGGAAGTGGTACTGACTTTCAGAAGCCATGAGAGAGTCTTCTGCAAGGCTGGACTTACTCTATTCTTGATCTGAGTGGAGATATTATGGGGTATATGCATCTAAAATTGATATTGCATTCATTACTGTGTCTAAATCATATGCCAATAAGATGAAAAAAGTCATGTAACTGCCTGCTAAGAGAGATGTTACTGAGTCAGATCTTTATGCCAAGTGCAGCTTTAGTCTTATGCTATATTTTGTTGACATTGCAGTGTAACAGGAAAATAGTCTTTGTGGTTAAGAGTGAATAATTTGTGATATCATGATTGTAGAAAGATTCTTAAATAGTCATTAAAAGACATATGTTCCTCATAAAAATTAATGCAGAAATTACTAAAAAAGTTTTTTTAAATTGCCCCAAATGTCACTACCCCTAAACAGTCATCTTCAACCTACTTCAATATCATTTCTGACATCCTTGAACTTGTGTATGACCCACTG
Source organism: Madoqua kirkii (assembly GCA_006408675.1). NCBI lineage: Eukaryota > Metazoa > Chordata > Mammalia > Artiodactyla > Bovidae > Madoqua > Madoqua kirkii. The sequence continues at coordinate 18,658 of SJYC01008199.1, forward strand.
TGTATATTTCTACCACATCTTGTCAACATAACTATAGTAGCCACATTACTTGGATTGATTATTAATGTCTGAATATTCACTTTCAAATGTGTTGCTTAAGATGCAATTCAGTGAAAATGTACTTCTCTTGCTTTATATGTTGAAATTCCACCAGTCAGTTGAAGTATAAATATATATGTAATTTTTCATGAGTAAAATGCTATAGTAATTGATGATGATTTGAAAGGTGTTGATTGTATACAAAAACACTGACAAAGAACTCTCAAATAATTTAATATGAAAATAGGTTGATAGTCAATGCAATTTTTAAGAGCAAGTATGTTAACTAGGTATCTTTAGAAAGAATTTTATATTGTTTAAAAGTCAAGAACTGTTATGGTACTGGCACAAAAACAGACACAATAGATAAACAGAACAGGATAGATAACCCAGAAATAAACCCCCACACAAATGGTCAATTAATCTACAACAAAGGAGGCAAGAGTGTACAATGGAGAAAAGACAGTCTATTCAATAAGTGGTGCTAGGAAAACTGGACAGCTACATATAAAACAATGAAGTCAGAACATTCTCTAACACCACATACCAAAATACACTAAAAATAGATCAAACATCTAAATGTAAGACAGCATACTATAAAACTCCTAGAGGAAAACATAGGCAGAACACTCTTTGATGCAAATTGCAGCAATATTTTTTTTTGACCCACCTCCTAAAGTAAAGGAAATAAAAGCAAAAATAAACAAATGCGACCTAATAAAACATAAAAGCTTTTGCATGGCAAAAGAAACCATTGACAAAATGAAGATGACTTACTGAATAGGAGACAATATTTGCAAATTATTTGATCAACAAGGGATTAATATTCAGCATATGTAAACAGCTCATACAATCTGACATCAAAACCAAAAATCAAACAACCCAATTTGAAAATGGGCAGAAGACCTGAATAGACATTTTTTGAAAGAGGAAATGCAGATGGCCAACAAGCACATGAAAAGATGCTCAATATTGCTAATCAATCAGGGAAATGCAAATCAAAAGCACAATGAGATATCATCTCAAATCTATCAGAAGGTCTATCATCAAAAATAAATAAATAAAAAATGTTGGCGAAGATGTGGAGAAAAGAGAATCCTTGTACACTGTTAATGAGAATGTAAATTGGTACAGTCACTGTGGAACACAGTATGAAGATGAAGGTTCTCAAACAACTAAAAATGGAACTACCACATGAACCAGGAATTCCTCTCCTTGGTATATATCCCCCCCCAAAACAACACTAATTTAAAAAGATACATACATCCCAATGTTCATAGAAGCATTATTTATTGCAAAGATGTGGAAGCAACATAAGTATCTATCAACACATAAATGGGTAAAGAGAATAGAACTTTATAGATGTGGTATATATACCACATCTCAGCCATAAGAAATGAAATTTTGCCTTTTGCAGCAACATAGATGGACTTGGAAGGCATTATGCCAAGTGAAATAAGTCAGACAGAGAAGGGCAAATATTGTATGATACCACTTGTAGGTGGGATCTAAAAAACACAACAAACTAGTGAGTATAACAGAAAAGAAGCAGACTCACAGACACAGAGAACAAACTAGTTGTCAGTAACACTGTCTGTAAGAGAGAAGGAAAAAAGGGAACAATTCATACGCCCACTGACCACAGAATGGATAGTTTTGGTGTATTCACACACAGAATACTACACAGCAATAAAAATGAAGATGATATTCCTTTTTGTGCCACAACATTGCTAATCTTCATAATTATAATATAATTTTGAGTGGAAAAGCAAGTGTTAAAAGACTACTCTTTTCAGTAAGATCAAAAGCAAATAAAACAAAACAATATCTTATTTAGACATCAACATATGTGATAAAACCCTCAGATAATTGTGACCTCTTGGGGGAGGCATGAGTACTGGATGGGAGAGGAGTACATGGTAACCTAAGCTACTGATAATAGTTTAGCTCTTGGGATGAGTACCAAACTCATGGGTTCTCATTATATTATTTTTTTATTTTTACTTTATTTTGCTTTATAATACTGTATTGGTTTTGCCATACATTGACATGAATCTTCCACGGGTGTACATGGGTTTCCAATCCTGAACCCCCCTCCCACCTCCCACGCCATATCATCTCTCTGGATCATCCCTGTGCACCAGCCCCAAGCATCCTGTATCCTGCATCGAACATAGACTGCCGATTCATTTCTTACATGATAGTGTACATGTTTCAATGCCATTCTCCCAAATCATCCCACCTCTCCCATAGAGTCCAAAAGTCCGTTCTATACATCTGTGTCTCTTTTGCTGTCTCGCATACAAGGTTATCATTACCATCTTTCTAAATTCCATATATATGTGTTCGGTTCAGTTCAGCCGCTCAGTCGTGTCTGACTCTTTGCGAGCCCATGAATCACAGCACGCCAGGCCTCCCTGTTCATCACCATCTCCCGGAGTTCACTCAGACTCACGTCCATTGAGTCCGTGATGCCATCCAGGCATCTCATCCTCTGTCCTCCCCTTCTCCTCCTGCTCCCAATCCCTCCCAGCATCAGAGTCTTTTCCAGTGAGTCCACTCTTCACATGAGGTAGCTAAAGGACTGGAGTTTCAGCTTTAGCATCATTCCTTCCAAAGAAATCCCAGGGTTGATCTCTTTCAAAATGGACTGGTTGGATCTCTGTGCAGTCCAAGGGACTCTCAAGAATCTTCTCCAACACCACAGTTCAAAAGCATCAATTCTTCAGTGCTCAGCCTTCTTCACAGTCCAACTCTCACATCCATATATGACCACAGGAAAAACCATAGCCTTGACTAGATGGATCTTACTCGGCAAAGTAATGTCTCTGCTTTTGAATATGCTGTCTAGGTTGGTCATAACTTTCCTTCCAAGGAGCAAGCGTCTTTTAATTTCATGGCTGCAATCACCATCTGCAGTGATTTTGGAGCCCCCCAAAATAAAGTCTGACACTGTTTCCACTGTTCCCCCATCTATTTCCCATGAAGTGATGGGACTGGATGCCATGATCTTCGTTTTCTGAATGTTGAGCTTTAAGCCAACTTTTTCACTCTCCTTGTTCACTTTGTATACTGTATTTGTGTTTTTCTTTCTGGCTTACTTTACTCTGTATAATAGGCTCCAGTTTCATCCACCTCATTAGAACTGATTCAAATGTATTCTTTTTAATGGCTGAGTAATACTCCATTGTGTATATGTACCATTTGTCTGCTGATGGACATCTAGGTTGTTTCCATGTCCTGGATATTATAAACAGTGCTACGATGAACATTGGGGTACATGTGTCTCTTTCAATTCTGGTTTCCTTGGTGTGTATGCCCAGCAGTGGGATTGCTGGGTCATCAGGCAGTTCTATTTGCAATTTTTAAGGAATCTCCACACTGTTCTCCATAGTGGCTGGACTAGTTTGCATTCCCACCAACAGTGTAAGAGGGTTCCCTTTTCTCCACACCCTCTCCAGCATTTATTGCTTATAGACTTTTGGATCGCAGCCATTCTGACTGGTGTGAAATGGTACCTCATTGTGGTTTTGATTTGCATTTCTCTGATGATGAGGGATGTTGAACATCTTTCCATGCATTTGTTAGCCATCTGTATGTCTTCTTTGGAGAAATGTCTATTTAGTTCTATGGCCCATTTTTTGATTGGGTCATTTATTTTTCTGGAATTAAACTGCATAAGTTGCTTGTATATTTTTGAGATTAGTTGTTTGTCAGTTGCTTCATTTGCTGTTATTTTCTCCCATTCAGAAGGCTGCCTTTTCACCTTGCTTATAGTTTCCTTTGTTGTGCAGCAGCTTTTAATTTTAATTAGATCCCATTTGTTTATTTTTACTTTTGTTTCCAGTATTCTGGGAGGTGGATCATAGAGGATCCTGCTCTGATTTATGTCGGAGAGTGTTTTGCCTATGTTCTCCTCTAGAAGTTTTATAGTTTCTGCTCTTACGTTTAGATATTTAATCCATTTTGAGTTTATTTTTGTGTATGGTGTTAGAAAGTGATCTAGTTTCATTCTCTTACAAGTGGTTGACCAGTTTTCCCAGCACCACTTGTTAAAGAGATTGTCTTTAATCCATTGTATATTCTTGCCTCCTTTGTCGAAGATAAGGTGTCCATAGGTGTGTGGATTAATCTCTGGGCTTTCTATTTTGTTTCATTGTCTTTGTGCCAGTACCATACTCTCTTGATGACTGTGGTTTTGTAGTAGAGCCTGAAGTCAAGCAGGTTGATTCCTCAAGTTCCATTCTTCTTTCTCAAGATTGCTTTGGCTATTCAAGGTTTTTTGTATTTCCATACAAATTGTTAAATTATTAGTTCTAGCTCTGTGAAAAATACCACTGGTAGCTTGATAGGGATTGCATTGAATCTGTAGATTGCTTTGGGTAGTATACTCATTTTTACTATATTGATTCTTCTGATCCTTGAAGATGGTATATTTCTTCATCTATTAGTGTCCTCTTTGATTTCTTTCATCAGTGTTTTATAGTTTTCTATATATAGGTCTTTAGTTTCTTTGGGCTTCCCTGGTGACTCAGAGGTTAAAGCGTCTGCCTGTAATGCGGGAGATGTGGATTCGATTCCTGGGTTGGGAAGATCCCCTGGAGAAGGAAATGGCACCCACTCTAGTAGTCTTGCCTGGAGGTAGATATATTTCTAAGTATTTTATTCTTTTCATTGCAATGGTGAATGGAATTGTTTCCTTAATTTCTTTTTCTACTTTCTTATTATTAGTGCATAGGAATGCAAGGGATTTCTGTGTGTTGATTTTATATCTTGCAACTTTACTATATTCATTGATTAGCTCTAGTAATTTTCTGGTGGAGTCTTTAGGGTTTTCTTCATTATATTATTTAAAAAATAAAATCAAGAAATGAATAGTCCTCACCATATTCTCACTACTAAGGATGCCAGACTCCTGCTCCTTTGAGTGTTTATTGCTGCAACTATTTTTGGTGTGAATCATTATATTGGTCAAAGTGCCTTGTGCAAACCACAGAATCTAATACTCAGTTTAAAAAGAAAGGAATGTATTACAAGGTACTAGGTACTGGGTGGGCTTCCCTGATAGCTCAGTTGGTAAAGAATCCATCTGCAGTGCAGGAGACGCTGGTTCAATTCCTGGGTTGGGAAGATCCGCTGGAGAAGAGATAGACTACCCACTCCAGTCTTCTTGGGCTTCCCTTGTGGCTCAGCTGTTAAAGAATCTGCTTGCAATGTGGGAGACCTGGGTTGGATCCTTGGGTTGGGGAAGATTCCCTGGAGAACGGAAAGGCTACCCACTCCAATATTCTGGCCTACAGTTCATGGGGTCACAAAAGAGTTGGACCCAACTGAGCAACTTTCACGCACTCACTCACTCAGGTACTGGGTAAAGCTGAATTTTTAGAGGCAATAAATGTGGCTGACGCTAATTATGAATAATGAGGTTTTGACTGTGGTCCCTGGTGTCTTAGAGGTTAAACGTCTGCCTCCAATGTGGGAGACCTGAGTTCGATCCCTGGGTTGGGAAGATCCCCTGGAGAAGGAAATGGTAACCCACTCCAGTATTCTTTCCTGGAGAATCCCATGGACAGAGAAGCCTGGTAAGCTACAGTCCACGGGGTTGCAAAGAGTCAGACACGACTGAGCGACTTCACACACTCACACACACACACAATGCTAATTATGAATAATGAGGCTTTCATAGGGTGGGGTCCCTAGAACAGTCTGTAGTAGAGATTTTTTAAAAATATTTTTTATTACTATTTTTTGCTGGGTCTTTGTTGCTATGCATGGGCTTTCTGTAGTTGTTCAGAACCATGGGCTTCCCTGGTGGTTCAAAAGTTAAAGTGTCTGCCTGCAATGCGGGAGACCTGGGTTCGATCCCTGGGTTGGGAAGGTTCCCTGGAGAAGGAAATGGCAACCCACTCCAAGATTCTTGCCTGGAGAATCCCATGGGTGGAGGAGCCTGGTGGGCTACAGTCCACAGGGTCGCAAGGAGTCGGGGACACGACTGAGTGACTTCACTTTCACTTTCTGTAGTCGCAGCGAGTGGGGGCCACTCCCTAGTTGCGATCTGTAGGGTTATCATTGCAGTGGCTTCTCTTGTAGTGGAGAACGGCCCTTGGGTGTGTGGGCTTCAGTTGTTGCTGGACGTGGGTACAGTAGCTGGCTCGGCTTGCAGGTTTCAGAGCATAGGCTCAATAGTTTTGGCCCCGAGGCATATGGGATCTTCTGGGACCAGGGATTAAAGAGGTGTTCCTTGCTTTGCAAGGCAGATTCTTTAACTACTGGTTCCACCAGGGAAACTCTAGAGGTTCTTACTTAAGATTCTTATTTAAGAGATTTATTTTAAATCTGAATGCCAAAGCCTTTGACCGTGTAGATCACAATAAACTGTGGAAAATTCTGAGAGAGATGGGAATCCCAGACCACCTGACTTGCCTCTTGAGAAATCTATATGCAGGTCAGGAAGCAACAGTTAGAACTGGACATGAAACAACAGACTGGTTCCAAACAGGAAAAGGAGTACATCAAGGCTGTATATTGTCACCCTGCTTATTTAACTTATATGCAGAGAACATCATGAGAAACGCTGGGCCGGAAGAAACACAAGCTGGAATCAATATTGCTGTGAGAAATATCAATAACCTTAGATATGCAGATGACACCACCCTTATGGCAGAAAGTAAAGAAAAACTAAAAAGCCTCTTGATGAAAGTGAAAGTGGAGAGTGAAAAAGTTGGCCTAAAGCTCAACATTCAGAAAGCAAAGATCATGGCATCTTTTCCCCAACATGGAAAAGGAAATAGTCAATCAGGTCCAAGACTGTCTCTTATACACATCTAGATGTGTATAAGAGACAGCATCAAGGCTGTATGTTGTCACTCTGCGTAGTTAACTTATATGCAGAGAACATCATGAGAAACGCTGGGCCGGAAGAAACACAAGCTGGAATCAAGATTGCTGTGAGAAATATCAATAACCTTAGATATGCAGATGACACCACCCTTATGGCAGAAAGTAAAGAAAAACTAAAAAGCCTCTTGATGAAAGTGAAAGTGGAGAGTGAAAAAGTTGGCCTAAAGCTCAACATTCAGAAAGCAAAGATCATGGCATCTGGTCCCATCACTTCATGGCAAATAGATGGGGAAACAGTGGAAACAGTGTCAGACTTTATTTTGGGGGTCTCCAAAATCACTGCAGATAGTAATTGCAGCCATGAAATTAAAAGACGCATACTCCTTGGAAGAAAAGTTATGACCAACCTAGATAGTATATTCAAAAGCAGAGGCATTAGTTTGCCAACTAAGGTCCGGCTAGTCAAGGCTATGGTTTTTCCTGTGGTCATGTATGGATGTGAGAGTTGGACTGTGAAGAAGGCTGAGCACTGAAGAATTGATGCTTTTGAACTGTGGTGTTGGAGAAGACTCTTGAGAGTCCCTTGGACTGCAAGGAGATCCAAACAGTCCATTCTGAAAGAGATCAACCCTAGGATTTCTTTGGAGGGAATGATGCTGAAGCTGAAACTCCAGTCCGTTGGCCACCTCATGCAAAGAGTTGACTCATTGGAAAAGACTCTGATGCTGGAAGGGATTGGGGGCAGGAGGAGAAGAGGATGACAGAGGATGAGATGCCTGGATGGCATCACGGACTTGATGGACGTAAGTCTGAGTGAGCCCTGGGAGATGGTGATGGACAGGGAGGCCTGGCATGCTGTGATTCATGGGCTCGAAAAGAGTCAGACACGACTGAGTGGCTGAACTGAACTGAAGACATTAATTAATTTAATTAAGATTAATGAATTAATGTTGATTAAGAGATTACCTATTTGTTTATTATATTTATTTAAGGAGTGGTCTTGGGAGATGAGTGAGGGGAACCAGACAGGACAAGAGGAATAAAGTACAAGAATTTGGGAGTGTTATCTGGAGACTGTCCTCAGTCTGGTTCTCAGGGGAGCATCGGAGCATGAGGGTACCACAGAACTGGCTCCCATTTCAGGCAAGTGGGATAGGCTAGCCCTTTGTACCTGAGGGAGGCTGCCTAGCCTCCAGGGGAGCTGATTTCCACGTGACTGGGAAGGGGCCACCAGCTCTGACAGAGATTGGAGTTGGGTGCGCTGAGCAGGGCAGAGCCCTGGAAGTGACTCAGCACCAACCTGACCTCACTGGGAAGTGGAGGGCGGGGGGAGGTAGATCTGGGATGAAGTTAGGGGTGGATGAGGGCAGCAAGGTGGGGAGAGCAGAAGAAGGGGCTGTCTGTGCACCCTGGAAGTGCAGTCTGCGACCCTGGGGGCTTGGCCTTGCAAAGCAGTGATCTCTCATCCCCATGGGGACACAGGACAGGCTAAGCCCTCCCCTTAGCTTCTCATTCCAGAGAGTGCCAAGCACATCACCAATCCACCCCAGTCTTCAGTGTTATCCTTCCTGTTACTCAGGCCGAGAGAACTAGGTTTCTCTCTTAGCAACCTGCTTCCCCCTCCCTCCTCGCTACTCTCTGAAGCCCCAGCCTTGGCCTTGATCTCAGGCTTTGAAGGTGCTGGATTCAATGTGATGGCTGATTCATTGGGTGATAGGCAGTTTTCCCCTAAGCTGCCTGCCTCAGTCTGGAGTGGAACATTCTGGCCTCACAGGGGGGCAGACCAGGAGGCATTAACCCCTGCTCTGCCAGTGTGTTTCTCTAGGGCCAGAACCCAGGATTCTGGAAATTGTTCTCTCCAGGGTGGCACCAAAGGGAGCCTTGTGGAGGGCTTTGGGCACTCCATATACTTCCTCATTCTCACCCAGGCCATCCAGGAAACACTTAATCTGAATAAAAGGAGTGTCCCCTGGCCCGCCCCTCTTTCCAACACAGTTGCCTCCTCTGCCCTTATGTCTGCCCTGTACCTTCTGCACACCTGCACACCCTCTGCCCTATGCCTTCCCCTGCCACCTGCTCCCAAGGGTCAGCCCCCACCTTCAGCAGAGATTTATACCTTTCTGATTACTCACACAGGAAGCCAGAGCTACCACAGGCTGGTGCCAGAAGTTCAGTGGCTGAGACAGGCCTGGGTAAGAGTTGTTTCAACATTCTAGTTCTCCCATCCTTCCAGGTGGCTAGTGGATGGGGGCATCTTAGCAACGTGGGGTGGGGGCCTGAGCAGGGGGTGGGAACTTTCTGGGAGGGAACTTGGCCAGACGAGGCTCAGCAGGATCCCCCCTAGTTGGCGGTCCCTCCTCCACTTAGTCCTGTTTTGAAGGTGCTGACAGAAAGGCTGTATCTAATTTCACCCCCAGCCGCTTGAATCAGGGGCCTCAGCTTCAATCCAAAGGCGCTAGCTTCTCCCTTTCTCTTTTCCCTCTTGTCCATCCTTAGTGCTTGCTCCACTATAGTCAACGCCTGTGCCTTCCTTCAGACCTTGTGCCCCAGTGTCCCACACAGCTGCGGCCACTGCATTCAGAGCGGGCACCTCTGTCTCTGAAGCACACAGGAGGTCACTCCACACCCTCAGCTGTCCTCCCTGTGCTCTGGACGCCTCCATCTTTCACTCTGTTGTTTTATTGATTAGTCCTTATTACTTGCATTTTTAGCTTCCAAGTCTTTGAGTGTCTATCTGTAGCCTATAAACTTGCAAAAACCTTCCTCATTAAAAATAAATAAATAAGTAAAAAAGCCCAAATCTCCCTTTTTCATGCATCCTGCCCCTGGTTCTCCCCTCTTGTGTGTCTCCAGACCCTGATGGTTTACCTAACAGACAAACCAGGGACGCACGTCAAGAGCCAGCCAAGAGGAACAAGTGCAGTAAGAATAGGAAAGGTCCTTTCAGTGAAAAGTGGCAATAAATTAATGTTGTCATGCTTAAGATAATTTAGAAAAGGCTTATTTGAATTGTATCACACATGCAAATTTTACATTATTTTGAAAATCAAAAATTAGTTTGTGTCACATATAGATAGGAGGGTCCCCCAGCTTGCCCCTTGCAGTGGAAGCTCAGAGTCTTAACCACTGGCGGTTCAGTGGTTAACCCTCACCTTTTAAATGTATTAATTCTCTCTCACCTCTAGCTCTTCAATCCTGTGTGTCTTCAGATACCATCCAATGCTCCTGCCAAGGTCGCCAGTGACCTTCACATTGAGAAATCTGATAGACGTCTTTTCCTCTCAGCTGTGACCCTCTCAGCAGATGTCACCTCTAGCCTTGAAAAGCTCTCCTGTGGCTTCAGTGACAACTGCTCTCCGGGGTTCCCTTCTACTTCCTGAACCTGTCCCTTTCGGACATCTTCATGGTTCTTCCTCTCGGAATGTTTGTGTTCCCAAGTCCTGAGCTGGTCTTCTGTCTCTCTACGTATCTCTGCTGGAATAGTTCCTGCACTTGTGTGGTTTTAGTTACCATCTGCACTCAGATTACTTCTAAACAGCTTTCCTGGGAATTCCTACGTGATCCTGTGGTTAAGACTCTGCGGCTCACTGCCAAGGCAAAGTTCAATCCCTGGTCCCCACAGGCCACGCACTGTGGCTAAAAAAATAAATTAAATGAACAGCTTTCCTTAGCTCAGCCATAGCTTCTGACTTGGAGATCTGTGCATCCCATTGTTACTCTTTTAGGCTAAATTAGCTAAATCTGAACTAGAGTTCTCAGGTGTCTGACAAAACAGTCCTTCTCCTGCATCTTCTGTCTCAGGGAGAGATGCCATCATCCATTCAGTCCCCAAGCCCAAAACCTTCTCTTTCATATCCCCCACCTAACCTCCTCTACAATCTACCAGGTCTATCCTATTGACTCTGTCTCTTAACTATCTTGACTAATTCATTTCTCTTTGTTTCCTGGCTACCACCCTCATCCAAGTTGCCGTTATCTCTGGCTTGCAGTAGCCTCTAAACTGGTCTCCCCAGTCTCTACTTGTTCAGTCCACTTTTCATGCCAAAGTCAGTCTGATGAGGTTTTAGTGATTTCTCATTGGCTCAGGCTGGCCTTTCAGACTTTCCATCTTCTGGTTCCCAAGGTCAGGTGTACATGTGCTCAGGAGAGCCTTAGCTCTCATGCTCTGCTCCAACAATGTGTAGCTACCTGGAGCTTCCCCTCTTCTGCTTAGGCAGTCTTTTCTCCTCTCCTGTATTATTTTTTGGGACAAAAACAGCCAGGTGAGAGATATTGGAGACGTGAACTAGGGTGGTGACACGGATGTGGTAAGAATTGATGAGATTCTGGAAATAAGGGGAGAGGTTTACACATGAACTTTTTTACAAAACAGAAATAGAATCACAGATGTACAAAACAAACTTACGGTTAATAGGAAATAGGGGGAGGGTAAATAAGGAGATTGGTACTGAATATACACATTGTGCTAAGTTGCTTCAGTCATATCAGACTCTTTGTGACCAATGGACTGTATCCCACCAGGCTCCTCTGTTCATGGGATTTTCCAGGCAAGAATACTGGAGTGGGTTGCCACTTCTTTCTTCAAAGGATCTTCCTGGCCCAGGGATGGAACCCGAATCTCTTATGTCTCCTGCATTGACAGGCAGGTTCTTTATCACTAGCACCATAAAATAGATAACTAATAAGAACTTTCTGTATTGCACAGGGAACTCTACCCAACACTCTGTAATGGCTTATATGGGAAAATAATCTTTTTTAAAAACAAGTGGATATATTTTTTAAAAAAGAAATTGATGAGATTCTGGGCATACTTTGAAGGGAAATACAATAAGACCTGTTGGATTTGGAAATGTGGGAAGATAAAGGATTCAAGGATAACTTTCCAGTTTTGTTATTTGATTATTTATTTTTGCCTGAGTAGCTAGAAAAAATGAATTCCACTAACCGAATGGGGGGAGACTGGGAATAATGGGTTTGGGTGGGAAGAGAAAGAGTTCAGTTTTGGATATGTCACTGGAAATGGCTATTAGAAATCCAGCTAGGTATATGAATCTGGTTCAGGGGACTGATCTGAGTTGGAACTGTAAATTTATGAGTCATCAGTGGAGAGGCGAAATTTAAAGCCGCAAGACTGAGAGCACTGAGGGTATAAGTTTCATAAAAAGTTGAAGAGGCCCAGGAGCCTTCAGCATTAAAAGTTTGCAAAGATGAGTCTCAGGAGAGAAAAATCAGGAGGAAAAACAGGAAAATATAGCACCCTGCAAGCCTAGTGGCAAAGGGATTTGCTGGAGGAGGAAGTGGTCAACTGTGTCAAAGGTTAAGTAAGCTGAAGGCTGATAATTGACCATGAGATTTGATAACAGGAAGATCACTGATGATGCAAACAAGAACAGTTCAGGAAATGATGTGGCAAAAGCTTGTGGGATTACATCTAAGAGAAAAAAGAGAGAGAGGAGTTGGAGTTAGACAAGTTGTTAAAAACTTTTTTGCTGTAGAAAGGGTACAGTAAAGTGGATGCCTGCTAGAGTGTTAATTAAGATCGTTAGAGTGTTTTTGTTTATTTGTTTTTAAATATGGGATAAATAACAGCAAATAGATTATTTCTGTATATTTATGGGATTGATCCAGCAGAGAGGAAAGACGGATGAAACAAGAGAGAAGAAATATTAGAAGAACAAAACTCTTGAGAGACTGAGAGAGAGAGGACCTACTCCCTGAACAAGGAGGTTGGCTTTAGATAGAAACTCTTCTGAGCTATTTTCATGGTTTCCTCTTTCCCTTTACTCTGCTCCAGTGTCTGCTCTTTGAGAAATCTTTCCTGTCCAGTCTTCTAGAATGGTGCTACTCATCACTGTCTATACTTTTATCCTGGTTTATTATTATTTTTTTAAATATTTATTTGGCCGTGCTGTTTCTTAGTTGCACCACTGTGGCATGAGAAAGTTTTAGTGGTAGCATGTGGGATTTAGTTTCCTGATCAGGGATTGAACCCAGACCCACTGCATAAGGAGCACGGTGTCTTGGTCACTGGACTGACTACAAGGGAAGGCCCTGCTTTACTTTCATTTGTCAGCACATGCTCAGTCCAACACTTTGTGACCCCGTGTACTATAGCCCACCAGGCTCCTCTGTCCACGGGATTCTCCAGGCAAGAATACTGGAGTGGGCTGCTATTTCCTCCTCCAGGGGATCTTCGAGGCTCAGGGATCAAATCTGTGTCTCCTGCATTGGCAGGCAGAGTCTTTATCACTAAGTCACCTGGGGAACCCTATTTGTAGCATTTGTCATAATAATATTACAGAATAAATATGTTTATTGTCTGTCTTTGTCATTAAAATATAAACTCCACGAGGGGAGAGACTTGGTCTTATTCACCCTATATTGCCAACACTCAATATCAGTGTCTCACATAGAAGTTGCCCAATAAATATTTGAGAATGAAGGAAAAAATGAATCTTTCCCTCATGTCCATGGCAACATGCTCAGTTCTCATCCCATTTTGACTTTTATTTCATTCTCCTATAACCCACATCTCCTCCCATTTTCCATTCCCATTCACGCAAGAAAACATTTTAACCTATCTCCACTGCCATCTCCATCATTCCCACACCACCCTTCCCTGCTTACTACCCTTATCCTGAGAGTAGCCACCCTCGTCTATGTCTGTCTCCTCCATCCCCCAGCTTAATTCTCCTGCTAACTCCAGTCTCAGCGCTACCCACACCCACATCCTATTTGCTCATCCTGACTGCGTCATCACAGCCTCCTGTAGTCATTGCCAGCACGGTCTCTGTCCTGCTCCTCCTTCATTCTGTTCTCTTGCCATCTACATGCAGTCTCCATCTCCATCTCCGTTGCTTTCCCATTCCCTCTTGCCATACCTAGTCTGCCTCAGCATCATGGGGAAGAAACATAGCTTTGCACAGTGCATCGGTTAGACATTGCCAGAGCTACGATTAATACAAGCAGCTATAGGAAGAAAGAGATGGAAGTGCTTTTTTTCAGTGACTTAAGTAAATATTAAAAAGCCTATTTTATGAACTAGCACTATTCCCTACAATAAACATAATAAATGACTTCCTGGGGTTTTTTAAAATATATTTTGCATACGATGGCATTATCACAGGCCTTGGCCTGGAGGTTCCAAGCCTGTAGATGAAGACAGTCTCTGTGGTAAAATAATCTGCCTTCTCAGAGAGCTCTTTTTTCTTAATTTCCAGTGCCAGGAAACTCTGGGAAAGTATCTATAAGCTATGATTAAAAAAAGATGAAGCAAGTCAAATTGAATCTCACTTGGAACTCCAGTTTTTGTTCCAGACTGACTAGTCAACTAACAAGGATTTGGGAGTTATAAGTACTCTGTATCTTTCTTTATCTTATCTTCAAGAGAAATTATCAGCCCAGGACCTGAATAAGTAAAACATTTCTCATGCCCTTGAGATTTTTATCTTCTTTTTATAATTTTTTCCTCCCATACCAATCTGTGACCTAGAATTCCCTTCTAGTCAAGGCTAGACAAAAATGTATATATGTTATAATCAATGGATTATACAATTTATAGATATTATACTAATTATATCTTCATATACTTAATATATAATTAGTTATTGATACATATTATTGAAACTATTATTTCCAATGTAACTATGAACTCTTATGTAATTTTATTTTATTCTTAGCTATCTTAGTAAGATGCCAACCAAAGAGCATAGGGCTTAGTGCTCAGTCTGGTGTTTGTCAACTTTTATTTGGAATTTTCTGAATGTATAATAGTATTCTTTATCAATGAGGGCACAATCTCCCTTTTGTTTTTTTTTGGTTAGAATAAAGCTAAGAGACATATGATTTTTGTAAAAAACAAAAACCATGGTTGAATTTGCTACTGTTCTTGTTGTATATAAATTTGACTTGTAAAAATGTTTATTTAAATCAGGATCTAATAAAGATTTCTCAGGTAGAGATATATTATCATAGAGACTAGGGATGCAGAGACCTTGGCCCAAGTCATTTTGTCTTCTATGCAACATCTGGGTGAGCATCATTGATTTAACAATCACCTCCAAGAATCCTATCTTGTTCAAGGTCCATATTAATGAAGATCCTTGAAATTGACACATTTTACATTATTTTATTATGAATTAAAAAAACAGTTTTTTGGGGGAGGTGCAGCTGTGTTGGGTCTTCGTTACTGCAGGTGTTAGGGGAAGCACACTGATTGAAACCGCCTACCCTGGCCAGGTACTAGGGTAACCATTTGCATGAGTTGTTTTATGACAGGAGATCCTGATAAGGATTGTGGAACTAATAAGCCACCACCAACCGGAAGAGCTCGGGAAAGGTTGAAAGGAGACACCACATGTCCGTTCACTTCCCAGAATCCCTCTCACTAGCATTCATCTTGGCTGAGTGATGCGTGCACCACCAGGAAAGACTCTGAATTAGAATGATTGGCCAAAGACTACCTGGAAACTAATCCCATCACCATAAAACCCGATACTGTGGCAGAGCAGTTCTCTTACCCTACTGTTCTCCACCCTGGTGCCCTTTCCCAATAAAATCTCTTGCATGTGACTTTTCTCTAGTTGCAGAGAGTGGAGGCTACTCTCCAGTTGCTGTGTGTGGCTTCTCATTGCAGTGGCTTCTTTTGATGCAGAGCTGGGCTTCAATAGTTGCAGCATGTGGACTCAGTACTTACAATTCCTCCTGCTCTAGAGCACAGGCTCAGTAACTGTGGTACATGGGCTTAGCCACTCTACAGCACATGGTGTCTTCCCCGATCAGGGATCAATCCATGTCTCCTGCATTAGCAGGCAGATTCTTCACCTCTGAGCCACCAGGGAAGCCCCTCATTGTGCTTTTAGTTTACATCTTATTGATTACTAATGAAGTTGATCGATTTTTAAAATAATTTTATTTGTTTATTTTTGGCTGTGCTGGGTCTTGTTTGTTGCAAGGGCTTTTACCTAGTTGCAGTGAGTAGGAGCTACTCTCTAGTTGCAGTGCATAGGTGGCGCATTGCCGTGGCCTCTCCCGTTGGGAAGCATGGGCTCTAGGATGCATGTGCTCAGTGTCATGGCTCCTGACCTCCAGAGTACATGCTCAATAGTTGTGGTTCAATAAACTTAATACTGTTAAGATAACAAGACTACCCAAACTGATCTATATATATAGATATAGATATTCAATATAATTCCTGCCAAAATCTCAGCTAGCTTCTTTGCAGAAACTGACAAGCTGATCTTAATCTACATATGGAAATTTAAGGAATCCAGACTAACAAAAACAATCTCGAAAGAACAGGACAGTGCCAAGATTCATATGTTGCAATTTCAAAACTTAGTAGAAAATGACAATAATCAAGATAGTATGATGCAGGAGTAAGGATAGAATATAGATCATTGAAAGAGCTGAGATCTCAGGAGAAATCTCTTACATTTACATACAATTGAATTTTGATAAAATGTCAAGACAATTCGGTGCAGGAAAGGTCTTCTTAACAAATAGTACTAAAAAAACTGAATATAAGCAAGAGAATGAAGTTGAACTTTTTTTCCCAGGGATCAAACCCAGGTCTCCCACATTGCAGGTGGATTCTTTACCAGTTGAACCACCATGGAAGCCCTTCCCTTTTTCACACAACATACACAAAATTAACTCAAAATGGACTATATTCTTAAATGTAAAAACTAAACTATAAAACTCTTACAACATATACCTCCATGTCTCAATTATTATATTTCATAATAAATTTTATTATCTAGTAAAGCATGCCTCCCTTCACTGTTTTCATTTTCTTCAAAAATATCTCTAATTTTAATCAAATGCTTTTTGCTACTTTTTAAGAGATGATCTTATAGATCTTACATTTTCTTCTTTCATCTATAGTGAGTCACATTGATTGCTTTTTAAATATTGAACTAAATCTTGTTGTTATTGATTCTGCTTCACAGTGGTTTACTTCTTCATGTGGCAGACTTCCTTTTTTATTGCTTGGCTATCTTTGGTTAAACAATCCATAAAATTAAGATTATATAAAATTGAACCCCAGACTTATGAGAGGGCAAGTTCATAGTTTAAATTTCTCTGGTGAATGTATTATTATTATTTGCATTCAAGTTGCATCAAAGATAGGCAAGCTTTTCTTGTTATTCCTTGTGTAGGCCCAATATTTACCTTTCATTTCCCATGATGTCTATGTACCTCCAGAGTTATAGGTTTCTGGTGTTGGTACTTCCCCCTGATGACAGCTTAGTGTTCGTGTTAGCATGTCATTAATTCCAGAAAGTTGTATCCATTTTAGGCCCCTGGAGATTTTCCCTAGTGTTTTGAAGTCTTAACAAAGTGTATGAATACATATTTGTTGAAATTTATCCAGTATCAATATATTTTTAAGCAGGAAGGCTTTTTCTAGTGAGCTGTACTGCTGGTGGAGAAGTCTTTTTGTTGCAGTATCTTCTAGTGTTTTAGGATATGTATCATTACTAACTTATTCTAAAATGTTAGATTATTTTTGTTAATGGACCTGGCAACACCATATATTGGGGAAGTTCATATCCAAAGTCTTTCTGTTTCAGTTGTTTCTCTGAAGTCTTATAATTGTGCTTAGGGGAAAGACTGGAAGTAGGGAATAACCAGGATAATATTCCCATAATCACATAGGCCAGACAAATTCCTGAGCCAACAATAAGCTCAGGTACCACAAATGGAGCAAGTCCTAAGAAATGATCACCAGCAAGCTAACTGGGCAGTTGAACAACTGGATAGCAGAAGGTTAAGATGCAGAGATGTACTGAATTCAAGGAAATATCATAAGGATTAATACAACATATATTACAATTTACATTGGCTCCAGGCCACAGGAATGAATCCATTTTGAATGAAACATTAAAACCTTTTAGCGGTGATGGCTGTTTGTAGAAAGATTATGGGAGTATCGGAAATTACCCTGGGCGCTGGGTGCATTTGGAGAGTTTTATTGGTCCCATTCCAACAGCAACCAGAGCAAGTTTTTTGGTTTTTTTTTTTT
>SJYC01008200.1:0-11265 GCA_006408675.1 Madoqua kirkii
AGGGGAAGCACACGGATTGAAACCGCCTACCCTGGCCAGGTACCAGGGTAACCATTTGCATGAGTTGTTTTATGACAGGAGATCCTGATAAGGATTGTGGAACTAATAAGCCACCACCAACCGGAAGAGCTCGGGAAAGGTTGAAAGGAGACACCACATGTCCGTTCACTTCCCAGAATCCCTCTCACTAGCATTCATCTTGGCTGAGTGATGCGTGCACCACCAGGAAAGACTCTGAATTAGAATGATTGGCCAAAGACTACCTGGAAACTAATCCCATCACCATAAAACCCGATACTGTGGCAGAGCAGTTCTCTTACCCTACTGTTCTCCACCCTGGTGCCCTTTCCCAATAAAATCTCTTGCATGTGACTTTTCTCTAGTTGCAGAGAGTGGAGGCTACTCTCCAGTTGCTGTGTGTGGCTTCTCATTGCAGTGGCTTCTTTTGATGCAGAGCTGGGCTTCAATAGTTGCAGCATGTGGACTCAGTACTTACAATTCCTCCTGCTCTAGAGCACAGGCTCAGTAACTGTGGTACATGGGCTTAGCCACTCTACAGCACATGGTGTCTTCCCCGATCAGGGATCAATCCATGTCTCCTGCATTAGCAGGCAGATTCTTCACCTCTGAGCCACCAGGGAAGCCCCTCATTGTGCTTTTAGTTTACATCTTATTGATTACTAATGAAGTTGATCGATTTTTAAAATAATTTTATTTGTTTATTTTTGGCTGTGCTGGGTCTTGTTTGTTGCAAGGGCTTTTACCTAGTTGCAGTGAGTAGAGCTACTCTCTAGTTGCAGTGCATAGGTGGCGCATTGCCGTGGCCTCTCCCGTTGGGAAGCATGGGCTCTAGGATGCATGTGCTCAGTGTCATGGCTCCTGACCTCCAGAGTACATGCTCAATAGTTGTGGTTCAATAAACTTAATACTGTTAAGATAACAAGACTACCCAAACTGATCTATATATATAGATATAGATATTCAATATAATTCCTGCCAAAATCTCAGCTAGCTTCTTTGCAGAAACTGACAAGCTGATCTTAATCTACATATGGAAATTTAAGGAATCCAGACTAACAAAAACAATCTCGAAAGAACAGGACAGTGCCAAGATTCATCTGTTGCAATTTCAAAACTTAGTAGAAAATGACAATAATCAAGATAGTATGATGCAGGAGTAAGGATAGAATATAGATCATTGAAAGAGCTGAGATCTCAGGAGAAATCTCTTACATTTACATACAATTGAATTTTGATAAAATGTCAAGACAATTCGGTGCAGGAAAGGTCTTCTTAACAAATAGTACTAAAAAAACTGAATATAAGCAAGAGAATGAAGTTGAACTTTTTTTCCCAGGGATCAAACCCAGGTCTCCCACATTGCAGGTGGATTCTTTACCAGTTGAACCACCATGGAAGCCCTTCCCTTTTTCACACAACATACACAAAATTAACTCAAAATGGACTATATTCTTAAATGTAAAAACTAAACTATAAAACTCTTACAACATATACCTCCATGTCTCAATTATTATATTTCATAATAAATTTTATTATCTAGTAAAGCATGCCTCCCTTCACTGTTTTCATTTTCTTCAAAAATATCTCTAATTTTAATCAAATGCTTTTTGCTACTTTTTAAGAGATGATCTTATAGATCTTACATTTTCTTCTTTCATCTATAGTGAGTCACATTGATTGCTTTTTAAATATTGAACTAAATCTTGTTGTTATTGATTCTGCTTCACAGTGGTTTACTTCTTCATGTGGCAGACTTCCTTTTTTATTGCTTGGCTATCTTTGTTAAACAATCCATAAAATTAAGATTATATAAAATTGAACCCCAGACTTATGAGAGGGCAAGTTCATAGTTTAAATTTCTCTGGTGAATGTATTATTATTATTTGCATTCAAGTTGCATCAAAGATAGGCAAGCTTTTCTTGTTATTCCTTGTGTAGGCCCAATATTTACCTTTCATTTCCCATGATGTCTATGTACCTCCAGAGTTATAGGTTTCTGGTATTGGTACTTCCCCCTGATGACAGCTTAGTGTTCGTGTTAGCATGTCATTAATTCCAGAAAGTTGTATCCATTTTAGGCCCCTGGAGATTTTCCCTAGTGTTTTGAAGTCTTAACAAAGTGTATGAATACATATTTGTTGAAATTTATCCAGTATCAATATATTTTTAAGCAGGAAGGCTTTTTCTAGTGAGCTGTACTGCTGGTGGAGAAGTCTTTTTGTTGCAGTATCTTCTAGTGTTTTAGGATATGTATCATTACTAACTTATTCTAAAATGTTAGATTATTTTTGTTAATGGACCTGGCAACACCATATATTGGGGAAGTTCATATCCAAAGTCTTTCTGTTTCAGTTGTTTCTCTGAAGTCTTATAATTGTGCTTAGGGGAAAGACTGGAAGTAGGGAATAACCAGGATAATATTCCCATAATCACATAGGCCAGACAAATTCCTGAGCCAACAATAAGCTCAGGTACCACAAATGGAGCAAGTCCTAAGAAATGATCACCAGCAAGCTAACTGGGCAGTTGAACAACTGGATAGCAGAAGGTTAAGATGCAGAGATGTACTGAATTCAAGGAAATATCATAAGGATTAATACAACATATATTACAATTTACATTGGCTCCAGGCCACAGGAATGAATCCATTTTGAATGAAACATTAAAACCTTTTAGCGGTGATGGCTGTTTGTAGAAAGATTATGGGAGTATCGGAAATTACCCTGGGCGCTGGGTGCATTTGGAGAGTTTTATTGGTCCCATTCCAACAGCAACCAGAGCAAGTTTTTTGGTTTTTTTTTTTTTGCATCCTCAGACTTCAACAGTTTTCCTAGAGGAGAAACACAGGCATTGTGGGTGTCCCAGGAGAACTGATCCAACCACTTCAAGATATAACTTTTCTTCATGAACACAAGGAATAGTTTAGGAGGAGAGTTGTATTTTTATCCCTAGATTTTTGATACTCAAAAGTTATACAACAGTAATCAGACAAATAAATCAATCATTCTGGATTTTTTTTTTCAAAGTTTATGTGTTTCTTTTCTCTCCAGAGTAGAAAATATTTTTCACTTTGGAATGGCAGGCTTTCTGTACCTTGAAGGCAAGACCCCAGGCCGAACTGACACATTTGAAAGAGACGTGGGACCACTGCCTTGGTGACTGCATGTGGAGCCCACCTCACCATTCGGTCTGTTTGCCAGAGGAGAGGGATTTGGCGCACTCACTGTGTCTTCAAATTTTGAAGTAAGAGTAAGTCTTCTTCTTCTTCTTTTTTTTTGTTTTGTTTAATAGAAGAAGCTAGGTAATTTTCCTAAGTTTTTTTCCTTGTAGAAGAGAGGTTAGTGACAGAGTTCTTCTCTTTAAAGTTGCACCCTCTTATGTTGTTCACAGACTGGCCCACTTCCAGCCTCTTGTGATTGATTAAGTATCGCTAAGCATCCAGAGGACATCTACTTTTGCTTTATTGACTATGCCAAAGCTTTTGACCGTGTGGTTCACAATAAACTGTGGAAAATTCTGAAAGAGATGGGAATCCCTGACCACCTGACCTGCCTCTTGAGAAACCTGTATGCAGGTCAGGAAGCAACAGTTAGAACTGGACATGGAACAACCGACTGGTTCCAATAGGAAAAGGAGTACATCAAGGCTGTATACTGTCACCCTGTTTATTTAACTTCTATGCAGAGTACATCATGAGAAATGCTGGGCTGGAAGAAACATCAAGACTGCTGGGAGAAATATCAATAACTTCAGATATGCAGATGACACCACCCTTATGGCAGAAAGTGAAGAAAAAATAAAGAGCCTCTTGATGAAAGTGAAAGAGGAAAGCAAAAAAGTTGGCTTAAAGCTCAACATTCAGAAAACAAAGATCATGGCATCCGGTCCCATCACTTCATGGGAAATAGATGGGGAAACAGTGGAAACAGTGTCAGACCTTATTTTGGGGGGCTCCAAAATCACTGCAGATGGTGACTGCAGCCATGAAATTAAAAGATGCTTACGTCAAGGCTGTATACTGTCACCCTGCTTAACTTCTATCTAGAGTACCTCATGAGAAACTCTGGGCTGGAAGAAATACAAGCTGGAATCAAGATTGCTGGGAGAAGTATCAATAACCTCAGATATGCAGATGACACCACCCTTATGGCAGAAAGTGAAGAAAAAATAAAGAGCCTCCTGAGGAAAGTGAAAGAGGAAAGCAAAAAAGTTGGCTTAAAGCTCAACATTCAGAAAACAAAGATCATGGCATCCGGTCCCATCACTTCATGGTAAATAGATGGGGAAACAGTGGAAACAGTGTCAGACCTTATTTTGGGGGGCTCCAAAATCACTGCAGATGGTGACTGCAGCCATGAAATTAAAAGATGCTTACTCCTTGGAAGAAAAGTTATGACCAACCTAGATAGTATGTTCAAAAGCAGAGACATTACTTTGCCGACTAAGGTCCGTCTAGTCAAGGCTATGGTTTCTCTAGTGGTCATGTATGGATGTGAGAGTTGGACTGTGAAGAAGGCTGAGAGCCGAAGAATTGATGCTTTTGAACTATGGTGTTGGAGAAGACTCTTGAGAGTCCCTTGGACTGCAAGCAGATCCAACCAGTCCATTCTGAAGGAGATCAGCCTGGGATTTCTTTGGAAGGAATGATGCTAAAGCTGAAACTCCTGTACTTTGGCCACCTCATGCGAAGAGTTGACTCATTGGAAAAGACTGATGCTGGGAAGGATTGGGGGCAGGAAGAGAAGGGGACGACAGAAGATGAGATGGCTGGATGGCATCACAGACTCGATGGACGTGAGTCTGAGTGAACTCTGAGAGTTGGTGATGGACAGGGAGGCCTGGTGTGCTGCTGTTCATGGGGTCGGGAAGAGTCGGACACGACTGAGCGACTGAACTGAACTGAAGCATCCAGAGGGCAGCTAATGAGCCAATATAAAACATCCACCAAATTATTCTTAAGATTAAAAGTCAATGAAATTGGTACAAGAAGCTACCATTCCCTCAGGGCACACATTTTCTTGAGGTGGAAAGCTAAAGAAAAACAGGGAACGAAGGTAGTAAGTACAAACTGGCATGCACCCCTCCACGGAAGCTCAAGTGATGCTTCTTTCCTCTGATTAATCTTAACGTATGTTCCATCTTCAGTTAGTAGCTCAGTTTAGCAGAGTGGTTGTTTAGGCTTCTTGTTGCTGTGGTTAGAAAGCTTCAAAACATTTCAATAATGTTTTGTAATTAAGTAGCTAACTACCATTTAATACTTGAATATTTTCTGAGAGAATGGCCAGGAATTTCCTGAGTCTACCCAGTCCTTCTGTTGGCTATAGATCTCGTAGTCTTGGAAATTACGGGCAGGACAGCTAATCATTTGGGTCTGTACTTCTTGGCCAATTTACTTTTTAAAATCTCCTTTTGGCTTTCTACCATTCTGAACTAATGGTGGGTGATACAAAGAGTGAAAGCATTAGTGTTGATAGGCTTTACACATTTCCTTTACTATTTGAACTGCAATCTGAGGACCCTGATCATTACTGAGAGATAATGTTCCCTAAACCTGAGAGTGAAGTTCTTTAGGAGCCTTTGATGAATGGTGACTGTGTTAGTCTTCGCTCATTGCTAATTTCTCTTTGTTCTAAACACACATGAATTACCAAGCTCATAATTGAATAAACATCATTTCTCTTCCTGGGCAGAAAAAACCTTAAATATTTACACATGTCTTTGTGGTAGAGGATGAGTCACTCATGTTTATGGGAAGTTGGTGTTACTGTTTGTTTTTTTTTTTTTTTTTTAATTTTAAGGGCTTCCTTGGTGGTCCAATGGCTAAGAGTCTGCCTTCCAATGCAGGGGACCTGGGTTTGATCCCTCATCAGGGAACTAGGATTTTGCATGCCACAGGGCAACTAAGCCCTTGCATTGCAACAAGAGAAGGCCATGATCTACAGTGAAGACCCAAAGCAGCTAAAATTTTTTATTTTATTTTATTGAAGTATCCTTGATTTACAACATGCTAATTTCTTTGATATATATTTATGTATACATATTCTTTTTCATATTCTTTTCCATTGTTGAATAATAATAGTAGTGAATATCCCTATGCTACATCAGTTCAGTTCAGTTCAGTTGCTCAGTCGTGTCCGACACTTTGCGACCCCATGAATCGCAGCATGCCAGGCCTCCCTGTCGATCACCAACTCCCAGAGTTCACTCAGACTCACCTATGCTATATAGTAGGACTTTATTATCTATCCATTCTATATAATAGTTTGCATCTTTGAATCTCAAATTCCCAATCCATCCCTTCCCTACCCCTCACTAGGCAACCACAAGTCTCTTCTCTATGTCTGTGAGTCTGTTTCTGTTTCATAGACAAGTTGATTTGTGTCATATTTTAGATTCCACATATAAGCAATATAATATTTATCTTTCTGACTTACTGAGTACAATAACCTCTAGGTCTATCCATGTTGCTGCAAATGGCATTATTCCATTCTTCTTTATGGCTGAGTAATGGCAGAAAGTGAAGAAGAACTAAAGAGCCTCTTGATGAAAGTAAAGGAGGAGAGTAAAAAAAGTTGGCTTAAAGCTCAACATTCAGAAAACTAAAATCATGGCATCCGGTCCCATCACTTCATGGCAAATATATAGGGGAACAGTGACAGACTTTATTTTGGGGGGCCTCCAAAATCACTACAGATGGTGACTGCAGCCATGAAATTAAAAGACGCTTGCTCCTTGGAAGGAAAGTTATGACCAACCTAGACAGCATATTAAAAAGCAGAGACATTACTTTGCCAACAAAGGTCTATCTAGCCAAGGCTTTGGTTTTTCCAGTAGTCGTGTATGGATGTGAGAGTTGGACTATAAAGAAAGCTGAGCGCTGAAGAACTGATGCTTTTGAACTGTGATGTTGGAGAAGACCTTTGAGAGGTCTTGGACTGCAAGGAGATCCAATCAGTCCATGCTAAAGGAGATCAGTCCTGGGTGTTCATTGGGAGGACTGATCCTGAAGCTGAATCTCCAATACTTGGGACACCTCATGGGAAAGCTGACTCATTTAAAAAGATCCTGATGCTGGGAAAGATTGAGGGTAGGAGGAGAAGGGGATGACAGAGGATGAGATGGCTGGATAGCATCACCGACTCGATGGACATGAGTTTGGGTAGACTCCAGGAGCTGGTGATGGACTGGGAGGCCTGGCATGCTATGATTCATGGGGTCGCAAAGAGTTGGACATGACTGAGCAACTGAATTGAACTGAATATTCCACTGTGTGAAGCCATAGTGATGTTACTGTTTGTTCAGTCAATGACTGTGTACTGGGTACCTGCTATATCCCAGATACTGTTCTATGTGCTGGGGATAAAGTGGTGATCAAAAAAGGCAAAGATTCCTTCGCTTACAGAGATCACATTCTAATGGAAAGACAGAAACAAGATACTGAAGTAAAATGTATATTATGTAAGACAGTATTTAGTGCTAATGAGAAAAAAAAAAAAGGCAAGGAAAGGGGATAGAGAATACCTATGTGGTCAGTGATAAGAGGACTGTAGTCTTAGATGCGGTGGCCAGGGCAAGGCTTCCCTGGAAGGGGACCTTTGAATAAAGCCAGAAGGAAGTAAAAGCAAGCCATGTGACTGCCTGAGGGATGGACACTCCAAGATTATGAGTAGTAAGTACTATATACCTAAGTTCAGCTTGAAAAGAGAGAAACGGTCGGGTGCATTCCTGCGATTGGAGATCTGGGAAATGAGGAGGAACCAGTAAAAGTTTCACTGAGGCAGAAGGATTAACAGGAGATTTATGTTGCTCTGAAAGCTCTCTGGGAAAAAAATGCTTTCAAGGATGAGAGGGTGACCAAGTCTGTCAAGTGCTGCTGGCAGCTGGGTAAGATGAGGGCAGAGAGTGGGCCAGCTCTCGAGGAGCAACAGGGGCGAGAACCTCATGGAAATGACTTCAGATGGAGAGAAACTGGAGACGGCAAGTGCAGATTCTTATTGTGAGGGACTTTGTTTTAAGAGGGAGCAGAGAAACAGTGCAATAGCTGGAAGGCGACACAGGCAAAGTCTTTGCCTTTTTGTTTTCTGGTTTTGGGGGGTTGGGAGATCACATATTAATAGATATATGCTGGTGGTGATTATCCACTGGAGAGAAACTATCTATGCTGCTGTAAGAGAACTAAGGAAATTGCGGGAGCAAAATGAGGGGGTGGACAGCCTAGGAGAGAAGCCGAGGCCTGTGGAGAGATGCTGTTGTTGGTGGATTTGGTAGCAGGAGATATTGAAATTCTCTCGAGCTGGCCTCTATTAGTGAAATAAGAAGCAAGGTCATCAGCAGGGAGTGAGAAGGAACCTGTATGAAGAGGGAGGAAAGGATGTGAAATAATTAACTGAGAGAGTTAATGGACTAGAAAAATGTAGAATAATTGCTAGGAAGTTAAGTGCCCACTGGAGGTAAGTGGTCAGGAATTTAAAATAGTCTAGTCAACGTAACTGCTTTTATTCATCTATATTTGGCAGCACTGGTGCAGACATGGAGTAGCTGGGAGAAGTGGATTTCATCAATATTTGGGTTTTGCTAAGCAAAGAATGCTGTGGATACCACTCTAATGGAAGAAAGCAAAGAGGAACTAAAGAGCCTGTTGATGAGAGTGAAGAAGGAGAGTGAAAAAGCTCTCTTAAGACTAAATATTAGAAAAACTAAGATCATTGCATTCAGCCCCATTACTGCATGGCAAATAAAGGGGAAAAGTTTGAAGCAGTGACATATGTCCTCTTATTAGGCTCCAAAATCACCGAGGATGGTGACTGCAGCCATGAAATCAGAAGACGATTGCTTCTTGGCAGGAAAGCGATGACAAACCTAGACTGTAATGTTGGCAGAGACATTACTCTGCCAACAAAGGTCTGTGCAGTCAAGGCTATGGTCTTTCCAGTGGTCGTGTATGGTTGTGAGAGCTGGACCATAAAAAATGCAGAGTGCTGAAGAAATGAGGGCTTCAAATTATGATGCTGAAGAAGACTCCTGAGAATCCCTTGGACAGCAAGGAGATCAAATCAGTCAATTTTAAGGGTGACCAATCCTGAATATTCACTGGAAGGACTGATGCTGAAGCTGAAGCTCCAGTATTTTGGTCATCTGATGCAACATTGACTCATTGGAAAAGTCCCTGATGCTGGGAAAGATTGAGGACAGAAAGAGAAGATGGCATCAGAGGATGAGATGGCTGGATGACATCACTGATGCAATGAACATGAACTTGGGCAAACTCAGGGAGATGGTGAGGGACAGGGAGGCCTGGTGTGCTACAGTCCATGGGGCTGCAGAGAGCTGTACTCCACTGGGTGTCTGAACAACAAGAAGAAAAGAATACAAACTGAGATCTGATCAAGGGAGTTAGGGTGTTTGCAATGGCTGATTTTGATTGGTCATGGAATTTAAACCAGGTAAGGAGGTGTCTTGGCTCTGGTGGCTCAGTGGTAAAGAATCCACCTGCCAATGTGGGGAATGCAGATTCAGTCCTTGGGTAGGGAAGACTCCCTGGATAAGGAAATGGCAACCCACTGCAGAGTTCTTGCCTGAGAAATCCCATGGACAGAGGAGCCTGGTGGACTATAGTCCATGCGTCACACAGAGTTGGACACAACTGTGACTGAACACGCAGCACAATGAAGCGTCTTAGCTCAAGCTGCCACAGCAAGATGCCACAGCCTGCGTGGCTCACACAGCAGACGTTCATCTGCTCACAGCTTGGAGGCTGAAACGTCAGGATCAAGGTGTGGGCGAGTCTGGTTTCCGGTGAAGCCTCTCCTCTTGGCTTTTAGGCAGTTGCTGTCTTTCTGTGTCCTCACATGGCTTTTCCTTATGCTTGTGGACAGAGAAAGAGCTCTCTGGTGTCTCTTCCTTTTCTGACAAAGACACCAACCTCATGATTTCATTTTTTTAAAATTGAAGTATAGTTGCTTCACAATATTATGTTAGTTTTCAGCATACAGCAAAGTGATTCAGTTTTATATATTTTCATGTTCCTTTCCATCATGATTTATTACAGGTTGTTGAATATAGTTCCCTGTGCTCTACAGTAAGACTTTGTTGTTTATCCATTCTATATACAATAGTTCTCATCTGCAAGTCCCAAACTCCTAATCCAGCCTCCACCATACCCCACCTGGCAACCACAAATCTGTTCTATATGTCTGTCTGTTTCTGTTTCGTAAATAAGTTCATTTGTGCCATATTTTAGATTCCATATATAAGCAACATCATATGGCATTTGCCTTTGTTTTTCTGACTTATTTTACTTAGTATGATAATCTCTAGGTCCAATGATGTAGCTCCAAATGGCATTATTTCATTCCTTTTTATGGCTGAGTAATATTCCATTGTATATATGTACAATATCTTCTTTATCCATTCATTTATTTATGGACATCAGTTTGTTTCCATGTCTTCAGTTCAGTACAGTTCAGTCACTCAGTTGTGTCCAACTCTTTGTGATCCCATGGACTGCAGCACACCAGGCCCCCCTGTCTATCACCAACTCCTGGAGTTTACTCAAACTCAAATCCATTGCGTCAGTGATGCCATCCAACCATCTCCAACCTTTGTCATCCTTTTCTCCTCCCACCTTCAATCTTTTCCAGCATCAGAGTCTTTTCAAATGAGTCGATTCTTCGCATCAGGTGGCCAAAGTGCTGGAGTTTCAGCTTCAGCATCAGTCCTTCCAATGAATATTCAGGACTGATTTCCTTTAGGATGGACTGGTTGGATCTCCTTGCAGTCCAAGGGACTCTCAAGAGTCTTCTCCAACACCACAGTTCAAAAACATCAATTCTTTGGCACTATTTTCTTTATAGTCCAACTCTAACATCCATACATAACCACTGGAAAAACCATAGCCTTGACTAGATGGACCTTTGTTGGCAAAGTAATGTCTCTGCTTTTTAATATGCTGTCTAGGTTGGTCATAACTTTTCTTTCAAGGAGCAAGCATCTTTTCATTTCGTGGCTGCAGTCACCATCTGCAGTGATTTTTGGAGCCAAAAAATAAAGTCTGTCACTGTTTCCACTGTTTCCCCATCTATTTGCCATGAAGTGATGGGACCAGATGCCATGATCTTCGTTTTCTGAATGTTGAGCTTTAAGCCTACTTTTTCACTCTTTCACTTTCATCAAGAAGCTCTTTAGTTCTTCACTTTCTGCCGTAAGGGTGGTGTCATCTGCATATCTGAGGTTATTGATGTTTCT
>SJYC01008201.1:0-18530 GCA_006408675.1 Madoqua kirkii
GCATGTATAATATCATATAAGAAACGAATTGCTAGTCCAGGTTTGATGCAGGATACAGGATCCTCGGGGCTGGTGCACTGGGATGACGCAGAGGGATGGTATGGGGAGGGAGGTTGAAGGGAGGTTCAGGATGGGTAACACTTGTACACCTGTGGTGGATTCATGTTGATGTATGGGAAAACCAATACAATATTTTAAAGTAATTAGCCTCCAATTAAAATAAATAAATTAAAAAAAAACTAAGCTGATATATGCTACAATAGAACTCTATATAAGTGTTTCGGGTCCATAAAAAACAGGTTGGCATTTTAGGTCTTCCAGGCTCCTTTTAAAAATAGCTGTTGCTTAGCTTCCACCAGCAGTAAACAAGAGAGCTCATCTTTCTGTATTCTTGACAACACTGGGTAGAATCCAGTATTCAGATTTATGCTATTCTGATGATGTAAGTGGTATATGATTTTAATCTGCATCTTCCTGACAAGTGATTTTGAGCATTTTAAACTACTTGAGAGCTGTTCTGGCTTCCCCTTCGAAGGCAGTGCCATTTCAAGTTTTTACTTATTTTTCTATTTGTTTCTTCTTAGTGTTCTAATATTGATTCTTTGTTGGCATTCGGTCTTCTCTCAATTTATCTATGATGTCAGATGAAACAGAACTGGACCCTGTTATCCTCCCCCCATATCTTCTGCGTGTCTTTTGTCTGTGGAAAACTTTCATCAAAGAATAAGTTTAATCAGAAAAATGAAAACATGGGGAAATAAAGGAAAACAAGCAAAGGAGACCAAATAATGTACTCATTAAGTATAGTCAGGGACCTTTAATTCCTTCTATAGGGATATAGATAACATTCTGAAGCTTATCCAATGAGCTGTCTTATAGATACTGAAACACTAGGTGGAAGAAGTTAACTATATGATGACCAGACTGTTCCCATGACATGTGGTACTGGTGGTTTAGTCGCTAAGGCATGTCTTTCTCTGGCTATCTCATGGACTGCAGCCCACCAGGGTCTCTTCACAGGGTTTCCCAGGCAAGAATACTGAAGTGGGTTGCCATTTCTTTCGCCAACCCACAGCATAAGCTACTACAATTCCAAGAAATGATCACAAAAAATGGGAACAACTGGATCCTGGAACTGATAATTAACTGTATCTAAAACAATTAAGATGACAGTAGTGAGACCACTGATGACCAATCTGAAGATGACTGTGAGTGATAAGTGATATTGTGATGAAACAGCATAGTTTAATTCCTGTGTTGAATTCCTTATGCTGTTTCTGCATCTAGTCCCCCTGCCATACGTCTGTGTATAAAAGCTCTTGCCCCACTGGTTGCCAGTGCAGGGGTAGCTGTCCTTTGGACAGACATCTGCCCTCCCTCCCCAGTTGCCCGCATATGAAATAAAGCAAACTTTTCTTTCCACCAACCTATTAATTGGCTTTTGGGCAGCAAACAGCCAGACCTCACACACCTTTTGGCAACATTAGTTACTGAAAAATTCTCATCTTAACTTAGTAAAAGTCATTAATTTTATGGCTCATTATTTATGTTTTGTTTCAAAATTGCCTTTTACTTCTAATTTTCAAAAAACTTACCTGAATATTTTCTATTAGCTTTGAAAAGATAACTTTCATGTTTTAAAATTGTGTGTGCATGTGTGTTTAGTTGTTCAGTTTTGTCCAACTCTTTGCGACCCCATGGACTATAGCCTGCCAGGCTCCTCTGTTAATGGGATTCCCCAGGCTAAATTAACTGGAGTCGGTAGCCATTACCTTCTCCAGGGGATCTTCCCAACCCAGAGATCAAATCCTGAATTGCAGGTGGATTCTTTATCATCTGAGCCACCAAGCTCTTTAGTTAAATTTCAAATTTATATATGGTGTAAAATAAGAGCTAAGGTTTTGCCATATTCTGAGACTATTTTTCTTTCTCTATACAATGAGTCAACACCAACCTTTTCTCTTACTTTTGATATGCCTTTTACTTCTAATTTTCAAAAAACTTACCTGAATATTTTCTATTAGCTTTGAAAAGATAACTTTCATGTTTTAAAATTGTGTGTGCATGTGTGTTTAGTTGTTCAGTTTTGTCCAACTCTTTGCGACCCCATGGACTATAGCCTGCCAGGCTCCTCTGTTAATGGGATTCCCCAGGCTAAATTAACTGGAGTCGGTAGCCATTACCTTCTCCAGGGGATCTTCCCAACCCAGAGATCAAATCCTGAATTGCAGGTGGATTCTTTATCATCTGAGCCACCAAGCTCTTTAGTTAAATTTCAAATTTATATATGGTGTAAAATAAGAGCTAAGGTTTTGCCATATTCTGAGACTATTTTTCTTTCTCTATACAATGAGTCAACACCAACCTTTTCTCTTACTTTTGATATCATCCTATCATACATAAAGTTATCATTGACCTGTGAATTTATTTCTGAACTCTGTATCTCTGTGACTGTCCCTGAATTTGTTGTGTATCCTAATATTTGATAGAGATCCTTTGCTTTGTCCCTCATTTTTTAACTTTGATGATAATAGACATTTTACAACTTATACTTTAAAATGGATTTTTAGATTTTATTTGAAAATCTAGAAGTTATAGGTTGATTTAGGAAAAATTCATATCTGTGAATATGGGGAAGTGAAAAATAAGTCAGTATGGAATTAGAAGACAATTTAGGCTGCTACATTTTCATAAGAATATTTTTTTTTTGGTGGCATATAGCTGGCAAGAAATGATTGGGGAAGTAAGATTAACATAAGTCAAGTCAAGGGTGGAGTCTGCTGCTATGCAAAATTTTGTCATTGAGAGAAATATGGAAAACAGAAGCAACAGAGAAAGAATGCTAGAATGTTAAGAACAGAAGTTTGAATTACCTATATTTTTGTAACTTTGAGTTATGTAATACTTAAGATTAACTAAAACAGTAGTTTCAAGTTATGCTTTGCAGTATATATCTAAGCTTCCTAGAATACCCCCAGGGTAACTGGTGAAAGAATAGTGGTGGTACTGAGTATTTGGGATCCTGATTCAGTCAGAATGTTTCATTTTATCTGCTTATAATTGACCTCTCACCAAGGTTCCATTGGAAGAAAGGATTTTTCAGCCAAAAGTGTTTGTAAATGATTTAAATAAAATTACTGAAGTGCTTAAATGTTCAGTGAGCATGGTATATGATGTCATTCATCATTTTCAGTGCCTGTGGAAGCATTGCTAACTGAACATGGTACTCTTTCCTGTTGCAGACTTAGGTTTAGTCTCTCTGCAGCTTTTCCTGTGGTCCCTAGCAATCAGAGTTGCATGTTTCTTTCCCTTTCTCCCTTGCTTTTCACTTTTCTTTCTTCAGCTACTTGTAAAACCTCCTCAGATAACCACTTTGCCTTCTTGCTTTTCTTTTTCTTTAGGATATTTTGTTCGCAGCCTCCTGTACAATATTATGGACCTTCATCCATAGTTCTCTAGGCACAGTGTTGACTACATCAAATACCTTCAATCTATTTGTCACCTCCACTGTATATTCATAGGGGATTTGATTTAAGTTGTACCAGGCTGGCCTAGTACTTTTCCATGCTTTCTCTATTAAGCTTGAAT
Organism: Madoqua kirkii; assembly: GCA_006408675.1. Classification (NCBI taxonomy): domain Eukaryota; kingdom Metazoa; phylum Chordata; class Mammalia; order Artiodactyla; family Bovidae; genus Madoqua; species Madoqua kirkii. The sequence continues at coordinate 3,589 of SJYC01008201.1, forward strand.
TTTGCCATGAGAACCTGATGATCTGAGCCACAGTTAGCTTGTTTTTGCCAGCTAATTACAGCTTTTCCACCTTTGGCTAAAGGATGTAATCAATTTGATTTTGGTATTGACCATTTGGTGATGTCCATGTGTAAAGTCATCTCTTGTGATGCTGAAAAAGGGTACTTATTATGACCAGTACATTCTCCTGGCAGAATTCTATTCATCTTTGCACTGCTTCATTTCGTTCTCCTAGGTGTAACTTGTCTGTCACTCCAGGTATCTCTTGACTTCTTGCTTTTGCATTCCAATCCCCAATGATGAATAGAACATCTTTTTTTGGTGTTAGTTCTAGAAAGTCTTCTAGTCTTTGTAGAACCGATTAGCTTCTTCACTAACTGTGGTAGGGGCATAGATTTTAATTATTCTAATGTTGCATGGCTTGCCTTGGAAATGAACCAAGATTATTCTGTAATTTTTGAGGTTGCACCCAAGTACTGCATTTCAGACTCTGTTGTTGTTTATGAGAGCTACTCCATTTCATCTATGGGATTCTGGCCCACAGTAGTAGATACAATAGTGATCTGAATTAAATTTGCCTATTCCTGTCAATTTTAGTTCACCGATGCTAAGATGTCAATGTTTATTCTTACCATCTCTTGCTTGACCACTCACAACTTACCTTGAGTCATGAATCTAACATTCTGGGTTCCTATGCAGTACCGTTTTTCTCATCATCAGATTTTACTTTCGTCACCAGACACATCCACAGCTGAGCATCATTTCAGCTTTGGCCCAGCTGCTTCGGTCTTTCTGGAGCTGTTAGTAGTTCTTCTCTACTCTTCCCCAGTAGCATATCAGACACCTTCTGACCTGGGAGAAGAAATGCTTACTATTAATCTGTTAATTGTGGAAAGACCTACAAAACTCATTAAGTATGTGTTGAAGAGGCAATTGAAATCAGTCATGCTTTCAGTTGGGAACCTTGAGACATAAATAATTTTATTCTTATAAATTACAAAATTTAATCATCAAAAGTTTAAACCTGGAAAATCAGTTTAAGAATGGGAAGTAAAATCTGTTTTTTGAAAGTGTGCTTAGTGCTGTTGCTGTGGTCCTTGCTTTGTACCAAACCCTGGCTTTAAAGTTTTCGAAAATGTAGGAAAGCAATTTTATACACGTTTGAAGGTTCCCAAAGCAATGAATGTTTTATACTTACCTTTAGATTTAGTATGCTTTATGGTGAAATCATTGAACTAATTGGGACATCAATGAAAACTTAATTTTCAAAGCAGTGACAATTGTTCGTCTCTATTAACAGGGCTGCTCTAATGTGATATTGGAATTGAATTTACCCAGGGCTCCATATCAAGGTTGACTTGCAAGTCTTATTGAAGATCTGGGAGAAATAGGTAAGTGGCCTTTTGGTGATAAGTCTCTTTCATTCATTGTGCTTATTTATGTTTTCTAAAGTTTATTTTGTCCTTTAAGTTTTTGTTTAAATATTTTTTGCTCAAAGGTTAAAAAACAAACAAACAAAAAAAACTATCAGTGAACCACAGAGACATATCATGCATGGCAATAGTTTTTACCACTGTTTCTTCTCTTGGGCTTTTTATTTCATTTCTTATTGTGCTTCTTCTCCCTTTAAACCTGACCTCACTTTGTCTTTTGAAAATTAACACAGATTTATGAAGAATGTGAATTTGATTTTGAAATATTTGGAATAAATGATTAGACAAGAAAAGCACTTGAAGTATTTTCTGTCACCACTATGCTGGCCTATTTATACTGATGTTTTCAATAGTATTTTATTAAGATCTAGTTGATAGGAGAATCTAGAAATGTCAGAAACTAAGGAGAATAGCATACTGCTAACGATTTTTTCTTGAAAGTTTGATTTTTTAAAAATAAACTTCTTGAGATCTAGCAAGTCAGCTATTTAGAAATCATTTATTTTTTTTAAATATTTTACTTCTTTCAATATAATGGGAGTTTTCCTTAATATTTACAGTGCCAGTTTAGAGAACTTGAACTCCATTGTTTGTTACAGTTGAGTTGCAGTTCCAAGAGTTGCAGATTTTATCTCCCACTCTTACTCTATAATGTCTCTGTGAAATTAGTTTTTTGGTGTCATTTCTTGACTATGGTATCAGTCAAGCAGTTATGTTATAGGGGGCCAAAGTTGTAATTATATAGTTACAAAAAGAAAACTGAAAAAGAATTCCAGATGAGTTGTTTACATCATTTCCCTTTGTAGTCTTTACCCCCAAAGAAAGAGGAACGCTGATACTCTGACTTCTTAAAATAATGATTTTTTCTTGCCCATGCTACTTCAGAATTCTTTATCAAGTGAGTTCACCAAAAATGTTGGATGAATCTCAAGATCCTTGCTGTGATGCCTAAATTACTGTAGCCATTTCTAAAACTTTATCTAGATAGATGCTCCATATCTTCCCTGAGAGAATTTTGTCAATGTACTTGAATCATATAGTCAGTTATTTCTCAGATACTGTTTTGCCAATGGAATTTTGCTTGTTTTGTACCAATTTTATAATTCTGTCAAACATACAAACAAAATCATTTCAGTTCAGTCGCTCAGTTGTGTCTGACTCTTTGTAACCCCATGGACTGCAGCATGCCAGGCTTCCCTATTCATCACCAACTCCTGGAGTTTACTCAAACTCATGTCCATCAAGTCAGTGATGCCATCCAACCATCTCATCCTCTGTCGTGCCATGGAAGTCCCAAAACCAAAAAGAATGAATCTACATGTATTTAGCATTTAAAATTTTGGAAACATTTTGATAAATTTTTACTTGATTTTACTTTTTTATTAAACTCATTAATGTTACTGTTGCATTTTTTATGATGTAAGTAAGGTGGCCATTATTATTAATTATTTAGTAAGTGGAGAAACTAAAAGTTTTGGCAAAGAATTTCAAGGTCTTGGAAAAAATGGTGTAGCTTATTGTGATATTATAGCTAATAATAAATAATTATGTGTTATTAGAACTCAGATCTGCTTACATGCAATCTTTTTTTTCTTCTGTGTTATTTATTCTTACTATGGATATTGGTTATATTGATATATCCTGTCATTGTGAGACCTTTAATATTAAATTCTCATTTGTGGAGTAGGTAATAGGACATTTGTTTTAGTGATAGCAGGGGAATTTTAGATTTATAAGTAGGAGTTACCTGACAGTGAACATCATGGAACCATGAAAGAAATGACTTTTAGAAAATGGAGAGTCTTTTTCCCAGAAGGGTACATAATTGCGTATGTATTAAAATGCACAGCTATTTTCAAGAAATACTCATTTCCTTCTTTCTTTTCTACTCTTCCATTCCTTTCCCTCCAGAAATCCCTGAAGTGAGTATTTGTTTTCAAATGATTATCCCCACTTTACCTCTCATAGAGATTTGTAGAACCTGATCTAGATTATACTAAATAGGAACTAAAATATTCCACATAGCTTCCAACTGAGGTTGTGTATATGGGTAAATGTTTACTTAAAGTGTGTACGTATATGTGCGTATTTTACTTCATAATATTTACAGTTTCCAGAGTTTCTATTGTAAGAGTATTAAATTCAAATAAAAGATCAGTTTTAGTTATTTCAGTGGAGTAGAAAAAACTTCACTCACATACTTATACATATTGCTATAAGTTTCATAAATTGTAAAAATTAGACATCATACCTGACAAAATATTTGCTCTAATTTTCAAATTATTAAAAAATAAATGAACTATGTAGGAAGATGATTTGGCTAAGGAGGGGCTGGACAAGTGATTCAAATATGTGGTGTGCACACATTTTTTGGTAAAATGAAGCATACTGAATAAAACTGTAAATACAGAGGCTGTAGCATATAGCTGTTGAAAATGTAAGCTTGGAAATCATATTGCTTAGATTTGAATTATGGTTCAAAAACAAACCAACCATATGTGAAACCTTAGATAGGTCATTTAAACCTCTAACTCTTAATTTCTGAATCTAGAAAAAAGAGAGACTAGTAACTATTTCTTAGAGTTGATTTATGGACTAAATGTGTAACTATATATAAAGAGAATAGTAATCTTTCTTTTTTTAAAGTTAGTTTTATTTTGTTCCCTATTAACGTGAGTCTCAAAGTTTGACTGTATTTTCCAGGCCACCTGATCAATGTCCTGACTAGCATTCTAACTTTGGTCCGTGAAATGGTAAAAAGGAGTTAATTTGTACATGTGCATTCTGTGATTTTATTAGCATGTGTATGAATTTTTGATAGCTGTATACTAATATTTTAAAGCTTAAAATGGCATACATTTATTATGTTAATAATGGACTCAGGAGTCCAGCATGGCTTAGCTCAGTACCTTACAAGGCTACAGGCAAAATATTGGCTAGACTGCATTTTCCTTTGGAGTTCAGAGTCTTCTTCCAAACTTACTGGGCTTTGGCCAAATCCATTTCATTGCTTTTATAGGACTGAGATCCACAGGTCCTAGAGGTTATCCACAGTTCTCATAGATGTGGCCCTCTCAATATACAGCTCACATAATAGTACCTTGCATCTTTAAAATTAGTAGGAGAGTTTCTACTAAATGTTAGAAAAACAGAGTTATGTATCTATGTGTGTGTGTATATATTAACATAATCATTGAAATAGCATCTCATAACCTTTGCCAGATTCTGTTAGCAGCAAGTCATAGTCCTGCCTGCATGCAAGGGGAGGGATTTATATAGGGCATAAACCTGGGGACCACCCTAAAGTTTATCTGCTACAGCATGTTAAATTTCTTAGTTTAAAATTAATTTAAATTATGTTTATTTTTTAATAATGTAAGGTTTAATAAAAAAATTAATATTGTCATTAAGTGTGAAATTTTATCCCCAGGTCTGCTTATAGTAGAAGTTTCAACGGGCCATTCCTTTCTGCCTAATATTGATCCATTATTTTAAGCTGGCTAACCACCAGACTAAAATAGCATTCCCTGGTACTCTGACAAAAACCAGTATCCAACATTTTCTCCTCATTACACTGATATGTATACCTTGAACTTGCCTTACACTTGCCCACATCTTTGTCAGTGTATATCCTGGTAATATGTGTGTATCACCTGTAGCCTTGCATACAATTGTATCTTAAGAAACACTCAGTAAATATTTGAAAAGTGAAAGTGAAAGTTAACTCAGTCATGACTGACTCTTTGTGACACCATGAACTGTATAGCCCTCCAGACTCCTCTGATCATGGGATTTTCCCAGGCAAGAAGGGAAGCTCAAATATATGAAATACCTCCTTAATTCAGAGCAGTGGTCAGTTTGAGAATCATATTTTAAAGGATGGTTTTTATAAATTATCTGTTCTTACACTGACTCAGTAATCTGAAGTGTATCTCAGATCTTAAGTGTAATCTTAAGTGTATTTCAGTAATCTTAAGTGTATCTCTTAAACGACCTCTAGGAATCCAGTACAACTTATATGTTTGAAACTGATTGCACATGGGAAGAATGTGAATCTTGGGGTCCAGAGGATGAGCTGTGATAGGCAGCCTTTAAGATGGTCCTTAATGATCACCATCTCCTGGTTTTCATACAACTGTATATTTTCCTTCCACATGTACCTTGTTTCTTGTGGCCAGTTGACTAGAATATGGTACAAGTAATAATATATTTCTTTTCAGATTGGGTTATACAAGATATTAGGACATCTGTTTTGGACCTTCTTTCTTGTTTCTATTTTTTTCCCCTCTCTCTCTCTTTATTCTCTTTTCCCCCTCCCTTCTTCCTTCCTGTATCCCTTCTCTCTTTCTCTCTCAGACTCATGACTTGCTCTAGGGGAGGATAGCTGACTTGGTGGGATCCAAGTGGTGAGGAGCTATTCCCTCTGTCCAGTAGACAAGGAGGGACTATCAGTAACTGCATCTTCTTGAGGAAGCCTAAGCCTAAACCACCTAGCTGAACTACTCCTGGATTCCTGATCCTCGGAAACTGTTTGACATAATATATATATATATATATATATATATATATATATTCACATATATATATATTTAGCAGCTTTGGACAAAATTTGGAGGTAATTTGTCATGTAACAGTAGATAATTGATATATTATATACTACCCCTGAAAATTATTTCCACAAACTTCATTACTATTCTGGACTTTGCAGGAAATACAAACATTAATACAGTATACAGGTATACTGAATATGTGGTCTCTAAAGTAAGTGCTATGGGGAAGGCATGCATGTTTATGAGAAAGTAGGCTTAAGTGAGAAGAAAATGTGAAATGTTTAGATTTCACCTGGAATACTGATCTTATAATATGCAGATGCCTCTTCTAGTCTCCTGCTCCTTGAGTACATCAATGTTGTAGTGTCAGGACTGGGTAGATCTGGGTGCTAGTCTGGTGCTGATTCTCTTTTAGAAGAGCTGTTTGAAATAGTTAAAAAAAACAAACAAGCAAACAAAAAAATAACAACGAAAAAAACTCTTACCTTTACAGAGTCTGAGCTTTTAGAATCTATTCTACTAATCTATCATACTAGTTTTCCATTGTTCTCCTTTAATGTCTTTATAGAGTTGTGAAGAAAGCATCTAGATATATGTACACATATTTGGGGGTTCAGTGCTTTGAAATGTATAAGTTAGAAAAATAATTCATTCAGTCTCCAGGAAAGTGAGTTGAGAAGTGCCTATCAACAAGTAGTAGAACAAATTTTTGTATAAATTCACATTAAACTATCATTCCAAACTTTTTTCTTATTGATTATACTGTAGTGATAGAACCTAGGCAAAAATACAGCATTATATATTTTTTAATTAAAAAACTATTCATTTTTTAATTGAAGGATAATTATGGAATTTTGTTGTTTTCTGTATATATATATATACATATATATACATATATATATATTTAGCAGCTTTGGACAAAATTTGGAGGTAATTTGTCATGTAACAGTAGATAATTGATATATTATATACTACCCCTGAAAATTATTTCCACAAACTTCATTACTATTCTGGACTTTGCAGGAAATACAAACATTAATACAGTATACAGGTATACTGAATATGTGGTCTCTAAAGTAAGTGCTATGGGGAAGGCATGCATGTTTATGAGAAAGTAGGCTTAAGTGAGAAGAAAATGTGAAATGTTTAGATTTCACCTGGAATACTGATCTTATAATATGCAGATGCCTCTTCTAGTCTCCTGCTCCTTGAGTACATCAATGTTGTAGTGTCAGGACTGGGTAGATCTGGGTGCTAGTCTGGTGCTGATTCTCTTTTAGAAGAGCTGTTTGAAATAGTTAAAAAAAACAAACAAGCAAACAAAAAAATAACAACGAAAAAAACTCTTACCTTTACAGAGTCTGAGCTTTTAGAATCTATTCTACTAATCTATCATACTAGTTTTCCATTGTTCTCCTTTAATGTCTTTATAGAGTTGTGAAGAAAGCATCTAGATATATGTACACATATTTGGGGGTTCAGTGCTTTGAAATGTATAAGTTAGAAAAATAATTCATTCAGTCTCCAGGAAAGTGAGTTGAGAAGTGCCTATCAACAAGTAGTAGAACAAATTTTTGTATAAATTCACATTAAACTATCATTCCAAACTTTTTTCTTATTGATTATACTGTAGTGATAGAACCTAGGCAAAAATACAGCATTATATATTTTTTAATTAAAAAACTATTCATTTTTTAATTGAAGGATAATTATGGAATTTTGTTGTTTTCTGTCAAACACCAACATGAATCAGCCATAGCTATACAGGTGTCCCCTCCCTTCTGACCCTCTCTCCCATCTCCCTCCCCATCCCACCTCTCTAGGTTGATACAGAGCCCCTGTTTGAGTTCCCTGAGACATACAGCAAATTCCTATTGGCTATCTATTTTACATATGATAATGTAAGTTTGCATGTTGATCTGTCAATACATCTCACCCCCTCTTTCCCTCTCCCATGTCCATAAGTCTGTTCTCTATGTCTGTTTCTCCCATTGCTGCCTTGCAAATAAATTCATCAGTACCATCTTTCTAGATTCCATATATATGCATTAATATATGATATTTATCTTTCTCTTTCTGACTTCCTTCACTCTGTATAATAGGCTCTAGGTTCATCCACGTCATTAGACCTGACTCAGATGTATTCTTTTTTATGGCTGAGTAATATTCCATTATGTATATGTACCACGACTTTTTTATCAATTCATTTGTTGATGGACATCTAGGTTGCTTCCATGTTATAGCTATTGTAAATAGTGGTGCAATGAACATTGGGGTACATGTGTCTTTTTCAGTTTTGGTTTCCTCAGGGTATATGACTTAGAGTGAGATAGCTAGGTCATATGGTGGTTTTATTCCTAGTTTTTAAAGGAAACTCCATAGTGTCTTCCATAGTGGCTGTATCAATTTACATTCCCACCAACAGTGTAAGAGGATTCCCTTTTATTCACATTCTCTCCAGCATTTATCATTTATAGATTTGTTGATGATAGCCATTCTGACTGGTGTGAGATGATTTTTCATGGTAGTTTTGATTTGCATTTCTCTAATAATGAGCAATATTGAGCATCTTTTCATGTGTTTGTTAGCCATCTGTATGTATTTGGAGAAATGTCTGAAAATACAGCATTATATTTTTTACAAAGGGAAAAATTGAAACTAGTTCCTGTAAAAAAAAAGGAGAGTTTACATTTGTAATATCAAATTTGTGGCCTGGAGTGATCCACTAGTAAAATTTTTGGTACCATTATACAAAATAGCAAAATCTGTATTTTAACTGGCCTGCTTTTCACTTCAACTGAACATTAAATACATTTTTAATGGTCTTATTTGCTGGGAAGAGCACCATTACAATAATCCGCTTTTTACAGCCTATATCAAATATGAACCACATCACTTATTACAAAGTTTGTGCTTTGGGAGGCATTTTCATGACATCTAACAGTACTGCCCAACATTTCTTGGAATTAGTCTTTAATCATATCATTTTCCAAAATGAGTTGTTGCTCATACTTACTGATTGTTTTGTGGTTAAACTAATCCACCAACTATATTTAAAATGTCATACAAATTTATAAGGAAAGGGCCACTGAAACTACTGTCATATTAGTAATTGCATGAAAATGTTATAGAACTGCTATGCAGCTTGAGGGTTTTCAGGTTTTTTTCCCCTCTATGATAACCAGGGGGTGAATATGACACTTCATTTTTAACTATTGGCATTTCAAGTTTTTACTATTATCTGCTGGAATACAAAGAACTATTACTGTAGGTGTCATGTGAAATAAAGATAGAGTCTGAAGCCTACTTTAGCTGTTAGCCTTATTAAGGAGTTCTTCATGTGTTGAATCCAGCACCTGGTCTTGTGTAAGCTATGCTGTGAGAGCCTGGGGAGAGCTTTCTTTCTCTTTACTTTGGCTTTATTAAGACTCTGTCACATTTTCACTGTTGCCCTACCTTATCTAACTTTCTAGCTACAACTCACAGGACAGTAGGTCTAATATAGATTGACGCCTTTGTCTGAAGACTGATTGAAACTTGTGTCTTAGAGTTGCTAATGCTCACTGACCATTTTATTGAAGATAAAGTAAATAAAATAGATTGCCATATGAGAATTCTCTGAAATCAAATGGAATAATTTGGCAGGTTTAAGCCCATGAAGAAGGCAAAGCAGTGAAACAGATGTGAATACTTTTTATGCTCAGTATATCAAGGGGAAAATATTCTTGTTATATTGGGCCTAAATTTTCATTCTTATTCATACAATTAAATGTTAAGCATAAGTCTCAATTGGCCTATTATTTTTGGTCTTAAACAAGGGTCTGTATGAAAGTAATATGAATAATAACTTTTAAGACTATAATATTGTGGTGATTTTTTTCTTTGTCTTTTTCTCACACTTAAGCATGTGAATCAGTAGCCTTAGAGAATTTAATAAACAGCACAAATGAATGAATTTGATAAAATGCACTCTAGAATCTTAAGGTTGGAAAATAATAGCTCAGTTCAGTTCAGTTGCTCAGTCATGTCCTACTCTTTGCGAGCTCATGAATTGCAGCAGGCCAGGCCTCCCTGTCCATCACCAACTCCCAGAGTTCATCCAAACCCATCTCCATCAAGTCGGTGATGCCATCCAGCCATCTCATCCTCTGTTGTCCCCTGTTCCTCCTGCCCCCAATCTCTCCCAGCATGTGTCTTTTCCAATGAGTCAACTCTTCACATGAGGTGGCTGAAGTACTGGAGTTTCAGGCAAATAATAGTAAACCTTACTAAAAGATGCTACCAATCTTGAGAATTTTATTCATTAGTTAAGAGTGCATGTTCACATGAGAACAGCCTTTTTGGAAAACTGTCTTGTGATTTTTTTTTCTCCTTTGAATATGTATTAGGTTTATATTAATAATTTTAAAATATTTGTTTTGTACATATTGTCGTATGTACGAATAATCTTGGGGAGGGAAAAAAGAAGCTGGAGTCAGCATCTAGAATTCCATGAGATTTTAATGAAAATAGCATATGATACCATGATAACATGTATTGACATATTTAATTTGTAAAATACAAGGATCTGAGCACTTGTGTGAAGACAGTGGAAAATCTGATGGAGGGAAATGAAGATCTCTTATTTGATTGCCTGAGTCAGATTAAAAGTAAATATTTATAGAAGAAAGATCAATAAAAGGGTTTTGTTAGAAAAGTTTCTGAACTTGCTAATTAAAGACAGCATTTCTCTTCAACCTTATAAAGAATCTGTCACATTAATACTTTCTTATGTAATTTCTCTTGTGGTTTCTCCATATTCAAGATAACTTCAGTTTATGCTCTTTTTAAATATTTAGTTCATTTTAAAATTTTTTGCTAATACATTTCATTCATTTGTTTCTCAGGTAATGATTCATGCTTAATTTTACTTATAGCCATTAAGCACACGTTTTTTGTCTCTGGGTACCCAGTAATTTTTTCAGTTCTCACAACTATGCCATAGTGATTTCAACTGTCATCGGTTAGATGCAAAGTATATATGACACTCTCATATTAGCAATAAACCATCTTAAAGAAATCTTTGACACTCCTTGACTTTTTAATTAGTATTGCCAATTAAGAACCGCTATAATCTTAACCATAAATTTGACCCTTTTTCTTCTATAGGTTTCAGTCAGGGTTCAGGGTGACTCTGATGCTGTGCAAGGCTGAATAGGAATAAACATATTTCATGTTCCCTTGTGAGTGAGCTCAAAGAGAAGTTACTGCATTTCAGTTTTCCTTGTATATTACAGCTAAAAATATAATCATTTGTCCAATGCTTATTAAATAATTTTATATTCTTTAGAGCTTTTTATTATTTATACCCTTATATTTTATATTTGTTTTTTTCATTGTTATAGTATGTGCATATTTATCTCTGATTAACCAGAAATGTTAAAGTTCATTGCTCTATCCAGAACTGCATCTCATTTACTCTAGACTCCAACCATTTATCTCCTTTGACATTTTGATTTTCAGTATGAACTTGTCTTCAAAAAATCATGTGTAGAGAAGTTTTTTTGAAATGAGAGCATTATGCTGAGACTCTGAGAAACCTTTATTCCTTTTTAAATATTTTCTAGACATTTAGCAACATACCAAACTGCAAATGAGAGGAAGTTGTAATAAAGAAGTGTATTTAGTGAATCTGTTTCTGATCCCACCCTTAATTTTGTTATGCCCTACCTTCTCTCTAGTTACCCTTTGTCCTTTTGCATTTAATACTACTTTTCAAGTTCTGATCAACATCCCAAAGAATGGGTATTTCCCCTTATCTATAGGACCTAGCATCTGTATACTTTTCTGTGGGCTTCCAACTGATTTTAGAGTCAGCTCATGGAAGGTCATTAGAAGATCGTATCACTCATTACTGAATGGCAGTATTTGAAAAGTTTAAACATTTGTTAATTGTGTGGTAGGAAGCAGAGATAAGTTTCTGAGGCTGGTGATTAGTAGGAGTTGATCCATAACTTACTCTTATTGAGTTGTAACTCTAAATTTCAATTTCTATCATGATTACTTAACATATTTATTGACTGCTATTTTGCACATTACTTCATATTTTTATCTTGTTAGCTAATCTAAATACTCTTTAGGAATTTCCATGTTGTTACAATGGTTGGCAGAATGCACATTTGCATATATGCAAATATGAATCACTCAAGAGAAATGACAGTATACAATTTTACAGTCACAGCATATGAAATCTTGATGGTAAAAACATATTGGCTTATTAGAAATTTATGTATGTGTGCATACTCAGTCGTGTCCAACTCTTTGCAACCCTGTGGACTATAGCCTGCCAGGCTCCTCTGCCCATCAAATTTTTGAGGCAATGATACTGGAGTGGGTTGGCATTTTCTTCTCCAGGGGATTTTCCCAACCCAGGGATTGAACCCTTATCTCTTGTGTCTTCTGCATTGGCAGGCAACTTCTTTGCCACTGAGCCACGGAAGAAGTCCTAGAAATTTATAGAGATATTCTAATATTAATTTACTTACCCATACTGATAGAGAACTTCCTGTTGCCAAATACTTCTGTACATTATTTTTAAATAGTTAATCAAAAGACTTGAACTAAAAGTTTTCTTTTTACTTACTCAGATTATGTGATGAATAAATAATTGGGGAGTTTGCCTCTTGTGACATCAACACATAGTTATTATTACTGTGTGATTTTAATGTAGCAATGAAATGAGCTAAAAAATATTAACTCACAACTTTAAGAAGAGGTACTATAATCTCATTTTAAGATGGAGAAACATATAATTAGTAATTAGTAAGGATAGAGTCAAAATTTAAGCTGAGGCAATCTGGTTTTAGAGTTTATAAGTTTAGCCTGGGAATTATTTTGGTGGATACTTCCTAAGGTCACTCCATAGTGAGTCACACTTTTGAATAATTCCCACCCCTTGAGTGAGGACAGAACCTGTTGCCTATTTCTAGCCAACTTAACATGGCACAGGTGGTGGAATAGTCATTGCCATGAATATATTATGTTTTATAAGATTCCATCTTAACAGACTGGAGCAAGAGTTTATCCTGTTGGACCTGAAGAAGCAAGCTAATGTCTTTTGAGAGGACTTGAGAAATTGTCATGTGGCAAAGAACTGTGAGCAGCCTCTCTGGAGCTGAGGCAACCTCTTCCCTACAGCCAGCAAGAAAATGGAGCCTTCACAAAAGCAAGGAACTATATTGTGCCTATTGTCACATGAGCTTGGAGAAGAACCTGGAGCTCCAGGAAAGTACACACTCCAGCCAACACTTTGCAAGAGTCTGAGTGCCAGTTTATCTGCTCCAAGACATCTGACCCACAGAAGTTTTAGGATAAATACATGTTGCTTAAAGCTACTAGGTTTGTAGTAGTTTGTGGTAAATTTTACACAGCAATAGATAGTTATGGACCCATGAACAACATAGGTTTGAGATGTGTGAATCCACTTGTAAACTGGATTTTCTTCTGTAACATGGTACTATAATAGTACAGAATTTGTGGTTGGTGGACTGTGTGGAGGGTCCATACCCCACTGCCAGCATTTTTCCAGGGTCATTTGTAATACAGTTGTGAATAGTTGAAATAAAATCCCATGTTGCCTGCTGTTAATAATTCTCATAAGTGATGTGGAACTTGAAATGAGTTTTGAAGAATGTGGTTGAGCTGTTTAGAATTATAACTACATGATTGTGAAAAATCCTTTACATCTAAGAAAATCTGATTGAAGGTTACAGCATTTACGTTTGGGAAGATCTGAAGATATGTTTGGGATAGAGATATCTATTAAAATTTTTCTGATGGCTTTACAAGAAATACCAACTAATAACAAAGTGAATCTGAGCGTTATTGAAGCACTTTAATAGAAGGCTTGTTTGACCAAAGCACTGGAGGCAAGAATAACTTTTAAAGAAACATTCATCTTTCATGCCTGTTGGTAGCCATCCCTAACTCTCTTCTTGTAAATCACTTTTTACCTCTGTTTTATCTTTCCTTAATCTGGTTGTATGCCCTAGAAATCTGAAACTAGTATTTATCTTTTTGAAAATACATATTTTATCTCAAATTTTTGGATAAGTTATTTAGTTTCTTTACAGCACATGTCAAACAGTTGAAAACTTTGTGAGTTATTATCATCAACAATTTAAAAAATAAGCTAATTTTAATCAAAACATGTAAAAGTGGAACACTGACAACATATATCGATGCTACAAGAATGAGGAAGGTATATGATATTTTATTCAATCATTTGTTACTTTATATTTTAGAGCTCCAAGTTTTATCATATATGTATGGAATATCTTAAGCTCTCTTGATTGTTTAATAATTTTTAAATTATGATGAGAAAAGTAAATATAGTGCTGGATATTTAATAGAAGTACTTAAAATGCAGTTGTAATTCAATAATTTGGATAATTAGGTAAGTGTTCTTAGATACAGTGAATAACTACGTTTTAGTTTGTATGATAAGAAATAGGCACATGGATCTACTCTAAATTTTTAAAATCTCTCACTACAGGATTGTTTATGGTGTTATAAAATGTGACCTAGTATTTATGACCACAGAAAGTAGCCTTTAAAAAACACTTTAGCTTCTATAGATCTTTACCTAATATGAGTGCCTAATTTTTACATCTTTAACTCTTTAGTAATCAACCACTTGGGGGGTAGTGTGTGTATTTTTTTTTTTTGTGGGGCTCAATGTTGGACTGGAGAATAAGTAAAATATGTAATTTTTTTTTGAAAGTACCCTTCACTGTTATGTTTAAAATAGAATTTGTATGTGAAAATTCTGAGATTCAGATGATTTCTTTCTCTATGATCTGTGTTCTTTTAGTGATCCTTTGTCTTTACTGATTAAAGTTAACACTTTCCACATGTTCTTCTTAACCCATCCAAAGAAGTGGTTTGAAATGTTTCAATAACAACTTTACAAGCAAAATAT
>SJYC01008202.1:0-58548 GCA_006408675.1 Madoqua kirkii
GTGGGTTGCCATGCTCTTCTCCAGAGGACCAGAGGACCACATCTCTTATGTCTCCTGCATTAGCAGGTGTGTTCTTTACCACTGGTGCCACTTGGGAAGCCCAGGATACAGATGGAGTAAGCTTATTTCCCATTATAAAATATCCAGGTTCCCTGAGTTTAGTGATCTTCTGTAATGTAGCTGCTGTATGTGCAGTTGTCCCTTGACCCTCTCTACATCACTCTGTGAAAACTGTAGCTCAAGAAACTGGCTAACTTTGTAGTTTTCATGTTAGACCTTTCACAGTTCTTGACAAACACTATGTGAAATGTGGCCTCCTGTACTACCACCACAACAATGGGTCAACTTCTGGCCAGTGTTGAAAGTCTAGCATGTAGTGGCAACTTTTATATAAGAAACATAGAGTGCTTTATTATGTGTCCGGTTTATGATGGTGGATGTACTGCCAGGTGTGGTATGATGATAGTTCTGAGTGGTGGTCATCTGGCTACTGCATCTTGATTCCAGTTGATCTCATCGGAGAACAAGTTCTTATTGTGGGCCTCCATAGGCTGTCTCTTATACACATCTAGTGCACTGTGTTTCACAGATCAATAGATTTACCAAGAGCTTGAAGGAGAGCTTTAAACATTCATTGAAAAGAAGGAAAAATATATCCCTCTTGAAAAATGGCTTATGTAGTCATTTTATCAGCTTCATAATTATTTTATTTACTTCTGTGAATAAATCTCCTTGTAACAATAGTTTTAGAGTATTAAAGCTCCCTTAACCAAATTAAATTATAGTGTTAATCAGATTCATTTTACTCAAATGCACTGAAAACTATATAACAGAAATACAGAGGCAGATTCCTTGAATAAATACTGCTTCTGAGATTTATCTGGAGTAACTTCCATTTAAAATACAGTTCTTTTATATCTTCTCCTTTAATAATTCATATAAAAGCATCATCTTATATTATTAATATGTCCAGTCCTATTTGTTATGAAGGAATTGCTATAGTGAGAGTTTGTGGATTAGAAGGGCAGTTGTTCCTTCTTCCCCACCCCTTAGATGCTCACCATCCCTGATAAAGCAGCATGCACATCAGTCAGTGCTGTTGCATTAGTTACCCTTACTTCCAAGTGCTACAGGCCAATAGGGCCAAGACAGATGCTGTGCACACAGTGGGTGTACAAATGTTGTGCTGGGCTGAGTTGCTCAGCTGTTTCCTTCTTTTCGGGCACAGAATGCTTCGGTTTTCATTGTTTGTGAGGTTTTATTGTTTCCAAGATCTCCCAGTGGGGCAGATCTGTGTGTGTGTGTGTGTGTACACTCATGTGCTGTGCTCAGTTGTTCAATTGTGTCCAACTCTTTGCTACTCCATGTGCTGTAGCCCGCCAAGTTCCTCTGTCCATGAAATTTTCCTGGCAAGAATACTGGAGTGGATTGCCATTTCGTCTTCTAGGGAGGCTTCCTAACCCAGGGATTGAACCCACTTCTTCTGCATCTCCTACCTTGGCAGTAGATCACTGAACTACCTGGCAATCTCATACATGCACTGCAACTAAGAAATGCTGAGCTGTGGAAATACGACACTTTATGGAAAGCAGTAACCAAGCTTCGGATTTAATACATCATCCTTCCAGGTTCTTCACCTAAAACAGCCCTGAGCAATGGACCAGGTGAAGACAGGATAGGGTCAGGGTCTTGCATTCTTGGTGAATCTGTAACAGCTGTAGGAGGGCCAGATACTCATAAAGAAATGTCTTTCCACCCTTGAACCCTGCACTGTGTCAGTGTCTTATTATTATCCACAAATTACATAAACTCTGTGGCTTAAGACAACACTATTTTATTATCTTATAGTTCTGGAGTGTAAAGTATGAAATGGATCTCACTGTCC
This sequence comes from Madoqua kirkii, assembly GCA_006408675.1. Lineage (NCBI taxonomy): Eukaryota > Metazoa > Chordata > Mammalia > Artiodactyla > Bovidae > Madoqua > Madoqua kirkii. Next base: position 1,886 of record SJYC01008202.1, read on the forward strand.
TAAAATCAAGGTGTCAGCAAGGTTGTGTTTCTTTCAGGAAGCTCCAGGGGGAGAATCTTTTCCAGCTTCTAGAAGCCATTACACTCCTTGGCTCTTGGACCCTTTCCGTATTCAAAATCAGCAATGGATGGTTGAGTGTTTTCATGTCTTATCATTCTGAAATTGCCTCATCTGCCTCTTTCTTTCACATTTAAGGATTATCTGATTACTGTATGCCTGCCAAATAATCCAGAATAATCTCTTTATTTTAAGGTCAACTGATTAATGAACTTAATTTCATCTATATGTTTAATTTTCCTTTGTAGTATAATGTAATAGGTTTCAGGGCTTAAGATGTGGGCATCTTTTATGGGGGAAAGCTTTATTTTACTTACCACATATGCAGTCTTGGCTTTTGGTGACTTTTTATGAGTTGCCTATGTTACTGGCCAGTCTGATTAATCTGACAGAGGTTGAGATCAAACCACTTAATCTGTCTTATAAAGTATGCAATTAAGGCTACCATTAATATGATCCCAAGCAGCAGGGTAAGGACAACCTGCAGTATTGATCTCACTTATGCCCCCAGAGCCCTGGACTTAGCCAATTTTAAATAAATACCCGAACAACTAACAGGTCTTATTTTAATCAGTCAAGATAAGTATAAGGCTAGTCAATTATCCATTATAACCCACACAAGGGAGTTTGGACTGACATGCTGATCTTAGGTGTCATTACCAATTATTACAGGAGGAAACAAATGGACCAATGGAGAGAGCTATCTATGACTCTTTCTCTCTCACATAAAAACATTACTGAAAGGGGTTTCTCCTCTTTGAGGTGCATTGCTAAACTTCGTCTGGATCGCCATTTCACTTTAGTTTGGTTTGGTCAAATGGGCAAGGTCACTGACTAGCTGTGGCTTTGATTGCCATGCACTGTATAACTCAAGGCCATCAGAAAAAATCATATGGATTTATATTGGGAAGGTGTAAGTAAGGTTTAAGGATAAAGGAGCATTAATTATTCATCCCCTCTCCTACCTTCTGGAGATCGAAAGTGTTCCTTCCCCAGTGCCTTCATAGTCCACTCTAGGAACCTGGGTGAATAGTATATTCAACCCAGTGGTCATTGTACTTATGACCTAGGACTATGTTGATTCAACTATAACATGCAGGAGACTGACCTGCAATTAAGTTTGAATTCTCTTGGCCCCTCATAACTGGGTGGCCATATGGAAGGTATACTGATCAATCCAATCAGTTGGCTGAGGTTGAACTGAAAGAGTGCCACTGTAATCTGAAAGTGTCGACGGCAGTGGAGTGCCAATAGACAGTGTGTCACTGGGATACTAATATGTGTGTGCTAAGTTGTTTCAGTCATGTCCAACTCTTTGCAACCCTATGGACTAGAGCCTGCCAGGCTCCTCTGTCCATGGGATTCTCCAGACAAGAATGCTGGAGTGGGTTGCCATGCTCTTCTCCAGAGGACCAGAGGACCACATCTCTTATGTCTCCTGCATTAGCAGGTGTGTTCTTTACCACTGGTGCCACTTGGGAAGCCCAGGATACAGATGGAGTAAGCTTATTTCCCATTATAAAATATCCAGGTTCCCTGAGTTTAGTGATCTTCTGTAATGTAGCTGCTGTATGTGCAGTTGTCCCTTGACCCTCTCTACATCACTCTGTGAAAACTGTAGCTCAAGAAACTGGCTAACTTTGTAGTTTTCATGTTAGACCTTTCACAGTTCTTGACAAACACTATGTGAAATGTGGCCTCCTGTACTACCACCACAACAATGGGTCAACTTCTGGCCAGTGTTGAAAGTCTAGCATGTAGTGGCAACTTTTATATAAGAAACATAGAGTGCTTTATTATGTGTCCGGTTTATGATGGTGGATGTACTGCCAGGTGTGGTATGATGATGTTCTGAGTGGTGGTCATCTGGCTACTGCATCTTGATTCCAGTTGATCTCATCGGAGAACAAGTTCTTATTGTGGGCCTCCATAGGAATGACCCAGGCTATATCATCAGCAGCTACAGTTCCCCGCAATCTGCAGCCCTAGAGATAGGTATCTTTAACCTGCCAATCTAGTCTTTCAGGTGACAGGCCATACAATTAGGTAATTGGCAACAGTCCAAGATTTAGAAAAAATGTAGCATGGTTCATCAAGGGGAGTTTGGGTTGAGTCTTCAAGGATGACCTATAGTTCTGCCCACTGAGCAGAGTGAATGAGCAGCAGTAGCTTAAGGAACATCATCAGGTTTCTATTTAGCCAGAGTATCAGTGGAACAGGTCGGGGCGTTTAAAGGAATCTCTGGGAACCATTTAAATAGCAGCTTTATTTTGGGTGGAGGGTTGGGGAGAAAGATTCACTCAAAGTAGTAGCTGCCCTTGTTCATGTAAAACTGTGATATAGGTAGGAGCAGGTGAGCTGGTCCTTGAATGTACATTTCCTTTTGATTGGAGAGATCTGTCAGTTCCTTCCTACCTTAGTGCTTCTTGGTTTCTTTCAAAAAGCATGGGGAGGGTTTGGAACACAGCCCATCAGTGTCAAACTACCTGAGCAGTCAGTGCTGGGCAGTTTTCTCATAGTCCAGTAGGATGACTGTGACACTCTTTAGGATGAATATTTCTTATTCATCTTTGTATCCCTGGTATACCAGTGTATTCCCTGGTACAGGGATAGTACATTAAGTTACGCTCTGTATGATATATAGGAAGTACTTAATAGGAAGTAGTTGCTGAAAAATTGAATAAATAGGTGATCACATTATAAATTTGGAAAGAAGTTGTATTGGCAATTGATATGTCTATAAAATAAGGAGAATGATTTTTATGAATTAATGTGCTGTCTGCCCCATTTATCAGCAACAGCTGTGTGTTCATCAGAGAAGGCAATGGCACCCCACTCCAGTACTGTTGCCTGGAAAATCCCATGGATGGAGGAGCCTGGTAGGCTGCAATCCATGGGGTCACTAAGAGTTGGACACAACTGAGCGACTTGACTTTCCCTTTTCACTTTCATGCATTGGAGAAGGAAATGGCAACCCATTCCAGTGTTCTTGCCTGGAGAATCCCAGGGACGGCAGAGCCAGGTGGGCTGCCGTCTGTGGTGTCGCACAGAGTCGAACACGACTGAAGTGACTTAGCAGTAGCAGTGTGTTTAAGGAGAATGATTTTTATGAATTAATGTGCTGTCTGCCCCGTTTATCAGCAACAGCTGTGTGTTCATCAGAGAAGGCAATGGCACCCCACTCCAGTACTGTTGCCTGGAAAATCCCATGGATGGAGGAGCCTGGTAGGCTGCAATCCATGGGGTCACTAAGAGTTGGACACAACTGAGCGACTTGACTTTCCCTTTTCACTTTCATGCATTGGAGAAGGAAATGGCAACCCATTCCAGTGTTCTTGCCTGGAGAATCCCAGGGACGGCAGAGCCAGGTGGGCTGCCGTCTATGGTGTCGCACAGAGTCGAACACGACTGAAGTGACTTAGCAGTAGCAGTGTGTTCATAGATGGGCTTCAGTACTCTACTACAACAGTTAGGAAAATGGATTAAGTCAAGTTGCTTTCTGTTCCATGTATGGTTATCATATGTATAACTAATGTCTAACTTTTCTCATTTATTACTGCTTACTCCTGAAGGAGTACAGTGTATTTACAAAATAATAAGCATTATTAAGCATCCTAATAGTTGCCACAAAAATCTGACAGTATCTTTGACAGCAAAGTACATATACTTTGCCTTCCTAATACTAAAAAAGGTTAATATGGGTTATCATCCTTGTTTTGTAGTGACATTCTCCAAACTCCAGGTGGCATAATTGTACAGATTTCCCCTCTGGGGATTTTATAGACAATTCCCTGGGTAACATAACAAAGTTATGTTCATTAAGCAAGTAAAGTGATTTGGGTACTCATGTCCGGTTCATTTTCTGGTTTATGTAATTTAATATTAATGAGTACCCACTTTAAAAAGGAGCATAAAGTTAAGTACTGCCAAAGCCTACACAACTAAAGTCTTTCAGTTAATAGCTTCTGTCCTTTCCACTAGGTCTGAGTTATTCAATCACTTGCAGTTGATGGAACCATGTGATTAACGTTAATGTCAACCATTATGTTTTATGAAGGATTATATTCTTGGCTAGAGTGTTCTGTGCAGCCCTGTGAGCTATGAACTTTACTGAATTTTTCTTTCTTCAATTTGTATGTAAAAGTCACCATGCACATATATTGATACATGAATAGAGCCAATCCTCATTACTCACAATAACCATGTTCTGTAAAGTCACTGCAAGCTCTGAATTAGCGAATGCTGAATCATTGCTCCTAGAGGAAATGCAGAGTTAGGTTCCTGTGAACTTCTGGTCACAGCATTATCATCAGTTGATCAATACATAACCTTATTTTATGTGTTATTCTGTTTAAAAACACTTTATTGAATATATACTGTTGACAACATTTAATTAATTGTCAACATCACTATTAGCTCAGGTCTGAGCAAAGTTTATGTAACTAATGCACATATTTCCTTCAAAAGGGCCATCACAGCTTTCTTGGATTAGGAACACTAGACAGCACTTCAAAAGTACACTTCGGAGCTATTTTAAACAGTGTAATCACTAATAAAAGCATAAATAGGGCATTGCATAGAGCACTAAAAGGACATTTGTTTATAGGACAAGAGCAGGAAGAAAAAGACAGTGTTACCTTGTTTGACCTCAGGTAGTAATTATGCATGTCAGGGAAATCAGATGTTTTGCTGCTCTATGCATGTCTGTGAAGGTGCTATGAGCGCTGATTTGGGTTACAAATAAACTTTAGCACAGAGGTGAATTTGGAAATGTGAAATCTATGAAAAATGAGAAATAACTGTGAATAATATATTATGTGTATGTACCAGTCCTATCTATCTATCTATCTATCTATCTATCTATCTATCTATCTATCTATCTCTATATATATGCTTCAGCAATATGTGTACCGTGAACTTCCTGATGTTCAAGCTGGTTTTAGAAAAGGCAGAGGAACCAGAGATCAAATTGCCAACATCCACTGGATCATGGAAAAGCAAGAGAGTTCCAGAAAAAGATCTATTTCTGCTTTATTGACTATGCCAAAGCCTTTGACTGTGTGGATCACAATCAACTGTGGAAAATTCTGAAAGAGATGGGAATACCAGACCACCTGACCTGCCTCTTGAGAAATCTGTATGCAGGTCAGGAAGCAACAGTTAGAACTGGACATGGAACAACAGACTGGTTCCAAATAGGAAAAGGAGTACGTCAAGGCTGTATATTGTCACCCTGCTTATTTAACTTCTGTGCAGAGTACATCATGAGAAACGCTGGGCTGGAAGAAACACAAACTGGAATCGTGATTGCCGGGAGAAATATCAATAACTTCAGATATGCAGATGACACCACCCTTATGGCAGAAAGTGAAGAAGAACTAAAAAGCCTCTTTGATGAAAGTGAAAGTGGAGAGTGAAAAAGTTGGTTTAAAGCTCAACATTCAGAAAACGAAGATCATGGCATCTGGTTCCATCATTTCATGGGAAATAGATGGGGAAACAGTGGAAACAGTGTCAGACTTTATTTTTTTGGACTCCAAAATCACTGCAGATGGTGATGGCAGTCATGAAATTAAAAGACGCTTACTCCTTGGAAGAAAAGTTATGACCAACCTAGATAGCATATTCAAAAGCAGAGACATTACTTTGCCGACTAAGGTCCATCTAGTCAATGCTATGGTTTTTCCTGTGGTCATGTATAGATGTGGAGAAGGCAGTGGCACCCCACTCCAGTACCCTTGCCTGAAAAACCCCATGGATGGAGAGGCCTGGTGATCCCATGGGGCCGCTAAGAGTCGGACACGACTGAGCGACTGAACTAAACTTTGATACTAGCCATTTTGACCAGTGGGAGGTGATACCTTATTGTGAATTTAATTTTCATTTCTCTAGTTATTAGACATTTTGAGCATCTTTTCATCTGCCTGTTAGCCATCTGTTTGTCTTCTTTGGAAAAGTGTCTGTTTAGGTCTTCTGCCCATTTTTTCTATTGAGTTGTTTATTTTCTCAATATTGAGTTGTATGAGCTGTTTTGATATTTTGTATATTAATGCTTTCTGGTTGCATTGTTTGCAAATATTTTCTCCCATTCTGTAGTTTGTCTTTTCATTTTTTCTCATATTTTTTATTCTGTATTTTTTTTAATGTGGACTATTTTTAAGGTTTTTATTGAATTTGTTGCAATATTGCTTCTGTTTTATGCCTTTTTTTTTTTTTTTTGGCCACAAGGCATGTGGGATTTTAGCTCCTCAACCAGGGACTGAACCTGCACCCCCTGACTGGAAGGTGAAGTCTTAATCACTGGACTGCCAGGAAGTCCCTGTCTTTTTGTTTTGCTGATGGTTTCTTTTGCTGTGCAAAAGCTTTTAAATTTGATTAGTACCATTTGTTTATTTTTGCTTTTATTTCTTTTTCCTTGGGAGACTGATCTAAGAAACCATTGCCAAGAATGGTTGATCTAAGAAACAATTTATGTCAGAGAGGGTTTTTGCCTATGTTCTCTCCAAGAAATTTTATGGTATGTCTTACATTTAGGTCTTTAAATCATTTTCAGTTTAATTTTTTATATAGTGATAAGAAGTGTTCTATTTTCACTGTTTTATATGTAGATTTATTGACCATGGGCGTATGGGTGTATTCAAGAGCTCTCTATTCTGATCCATTGATTTATGTGTCTGCTTTTGCACCAAGACATGCTGTTTTGATTATTGTATATTTGTAGTATAGTCTGAAGTCTGGAAGGATTATACTTCCAGCTTTGTTCTTTTTTCTCAGGATTTCTTTGGCCATTCTTTTCTTTTGTGGTTCTATATAAATTTTAAGATTATTTGTTCTAGTTGTTTGGAAAATGTCATGGGTATTTTGATAAGGATTGTATTAAATCTGTAGATTGCTTTGGGCAATATGGCCATTTTAACAATATTAATCCTCTAACCCAAGAGCATGGAATATATTTCCTTTTCTTTGAATCACCTTGTTTTCTTTATCAATGTTTTATAGTTTTAAACACATAGGTCTTTCATCTCCTTGGATAAGTTTATTCCTAGGTATTTTTTTAGATGCAGTTTTAAATGGGATTGCTTTTTTACTTTTTTCTGGTATTTTGTTGTTAGTGAATAAAAATGAAATAGATGTCTGTATATTAATCAACTATCCTGTTACCCTGCTGAAATCATTTATTAGTTCTAATGGTTTTTGTGTAGAGACTTTAGGATTTTCTGTGTAGTATATTACGTTATCTGCAAATAGTTACAGTTTTACCTCTTTCTGTCCAATTTGGGTATATTTTATTTCCTTTTCTTGTCTGATTGCTGTGGCTAGGATTTCTAAATCTGTGTTAAAATGAAGTGGGGAGAGAGAAATTATTGTCTTGTTCCTGACTTTACCAGGTAGTCTTTCAGCTTTTCACTATTATGTTGGCTGTGGGTTTGTTTTATATGAACTTTGTTATGTTGAGATATATTCCCCCAAACCCTGTTTGGTGAGAGTTTTTATCATGAATGTATATGGAATTTTGTCAAATGGTTTTTCTGTATCTATTGAATGATCATGTGATTTTTGTCTTTCCTTTTGTTAATATGGCATATCACAGTGTTTTATGTATACTGAGCCATTTTGTGACCTTGAACTGAATTCAACTGGATCATGGTAAATGGGTCTTTTTTGCACTATTGGATTTGATTTGCTTTGTTGAAGATTTTTGCATCTATATTCATTAAAGATATTGACCTGTGATTTCTTTTTTAGGGTAACGTCTTTGTCTGACTTTAGTATTAGGGTAATGGTAACTTCCATAAAATGAATTTGAGAGTGTTTTCACTTCAGTTTCTGAGAATAGTTTAAAAGGATAGCTGTAAGTTTTTCTTTATATGTTTGGTAGAATTTCCTCAGCAAAACTGTCTGGTCCTGGAATTCTATTTGCTCTTTTTGTTTGTTTACCTTTCTTTCTTTCTTTTTTATTACAGATCCACTTTACTTCTAGTAACTGGTCTGTTCAAATTATCCATTTCCTCTTAACTCACTTTTGGCAGGCTATATGTTTCTAGAAACTTGTCTATTTCTTCTAGGTTGTCCAATTTGTTAAGTAGCTGTTGGAAAATCCCACGGGCGGGAGGAGCCTGGTAGGCTGCAGTCCATGGGGTCACTAAGAGTCGGAGATGACTGAACAACTTCACTTTCACTTGTCACTTTCATGCATTGCAGAAGGAAATGGCAGCCCACTCCAGTGTTCTTGCCCGGAGAATCCTAGGGATAGAGGAGCCTGGTGGGCTGCCGTCTATGGGGTCTCACAGAGTTGGATACAACTGACGCGACTTAGCAGCAGCAGCAGTAGCTGTTCATTGTATTCTTTTATCTGTTTGTTTTTTAAAATTCTTTGTTATCAGTTTTTATCTCTCTTATTTCATTTCTGTTTTGATTGCATAATGAGGCATATGGGATCTTAGTTCCCTGACCAGGGATCAAACTCATGTCCCTTGCGTTGAGAATGGGGAATCATAACCACTGGGCTGCCAGGGAAATCTCTCATTTCTTTATGAGTCCTCTCTTTTCTTCTTGGTGAGTCTGATTAGAGATTTGTCAATTTTATCTTTTTAAAAAATCAACTGTTGGTTTTATTGATCTTTTCTATTGTTTTTTAATCTCTATTTTAATTATTTCCTCTCTGATCTTGCTAATTTCCTTTTTTCTCTGGCTTTGGACTTTTTGCTTCCTTTTTTTCTAATTCTTTAAGTGGTAAGTTAGGTTGTTTATTTGAGATTTTTCTCATTTCTTGAGAAAGGCCTGTATTGCTATGACCTTACCTCTTAGAACTGCTTTTGCTATATCCCATATAATTTTTTAAGACTGTGTTTTCATTTTTGTCTTTGAGGCCTGGTGGCTTTGACGGTAAAGCATCTGCCTGCAGTGTGGGAGACCCAGGTTTGATTCCTGGGTCGGGAAGATCCCCTGGTGAAGGAAATGGCAATCCACTCCAGCACTCTTGCCTGGAAAATCCCATGGATGGAGGAGCCTGGTAGGCTGCAATCCATGGGGTCGCTGAGGGTCGGACACAACTGAGCGACTTCCCTTCACCCTTCTTTCACTATTTCTTCTTTGATTTTATCATTGACCCATTGGTTTTTTAGTAGCATGTTATTTAGTCTCCATGTGTTCATTCTTTCCCCATTTCCCCTCCTGTGGTTGGTTTCCAGTTTCAAACATTTCCATTTCAAACATGCTTGAAATGATCTCTAATTTCTTAAATTTATTGATACTTGCTTTGTGACTTAATATGTGATGATCTATCCTAGAGAATGTTTGATATGCACTTCAAAAGAATGTGTCCTATGCTTTTGGTTATAGTGTCCTGTTCATAACAATTAAGTCCAGCTAGTCCGTTGCATCATTTGGGACCTTTGTCGTCTTGTCGATATTCTGTTTTGATCTATCCATTGATGTCAGTGGCTTGTTAAAGTCTCCTACTATTATTTATTTAGTATCAGTTTCTCCATTTATGTCTGTTAGTGTTGTTTTATATACTTAGATGCTCATATGTCAGGTGTGTATATGTTAACCAGTGTAATATCTTCTTGTATTGACCCCTTTATCCTTATATACATGATCCTTTCTTTGTGGCCTTTGCTTTAAAGATGATTTTGTCTCATATGGGTAATGCTATCCTTCCTTTCTTATCATTTCCATTTGCATGAAATAACCTTTTCCATCCTGTAACTTTCCGTCTGTGTGTGTATTTCACCATGAAGTGAGTCTCAAGTAAGCAGAAAATTGTAAGTTCTTGATCTAATTTTTTTTGTATTCAATCACTCTGTCTTTTGATCAGAGCATTTAGATAATTGACACTTAAAAGTAATTATTATAGGTATGTATTTCTTGCCATTTTAATCCTTATTTTCCATTGTTTTTTAGTTCTTTGTTAATTTCTTCATTTTGCTTTCCTTTTGTGGTTTGATGATTTTCTTCTGTAATATGCTTGAGTTCTTTCCTTTTTGGTTCTTGTGAATCTTTTGTATGTTTTTTATTTGTGGCTTCCATGGATTTAAAATATGTTGACCTGTAACTATCTACTTGCTTTAAACTGATAGTTGTTCAAGTTCAAACACATTATAAAAGATCTACCTTTTTATTCCCCTCCCCACATTTTGTAATTTTGATGTCATATTGTATATCTTCAAGTTTATGTTTTTACTGTTTATTATAGTTATCACTTTTACAATTTTTTGATTATTTTTTGGACTGTGTACTGACTTGTTTAAGTGATCTTCAATTCTTTTATATATTTGCCTTCCCTTTCATACAGATTCTCACATCATTTTCATTTAGAGAAGATCCTTCAGTATTTCTTTTAGGGTAGGTTTAGTACTGCTAAATTATTTTTTGCTTGTCTGAGAAATTCTTTCTCTTGCCCATTTTAAATGATAATCTTGCTGGATCATCTATTGTGGTCTTGAAGACTGTTTTTATGTGGGAGCAATATGCAGAGTACATCGTGAGAAACGCTGGGCTGGAAGAAACACAAGCTGGAATCAAGATTCCTGAGAGAAATATCAATAACCTCAGATATGCAGATGACACCACCCTTATGGCAGAAAGTGAAGAGGAACTAAAAAGCCTCTTGATGAAAGTGAAAGTGGAGAGTAAAAATGTTGGCGAAAAGCTCAATATTCAGAAAACGAAGATCGTGGCATCTGGTCCCATCACTTCTTGGGAAATAGATGGGAAAACAGTGGAAACAGTGTCAGACTTTATTTTTTTGGGCTCCAAAATCACTACAGATGGTGATTGCAGCCATGAAATTAGAAGAAGCTTCCCTGGTGGCTCAGAGGGTAAAGCGTCTGCCTGCAATGCAGGAGACCTGGGTTCAATCCCTGGGTCAGGAAGATCCCCTGGAGAAGGAAATGGCAACCCTCTCCAGTACTCTTGCCTGGAAAACCCCATGGACAGAGAAGCCTGGTAGACTACAGTCCATGGGATCGCAAAGAGTAGGACACAACTGAGTGACCTCACTTTCACTTACTCCTTGGAAGAAAAGTTATGATCAACCTAGATAGCATATTCAAAAGCAGAGACATTACTGTGCCGACTAAGGTCTGTCTAGTCAAGGCTATGGTTTTTCCAGTGGTCACGTATGGATGTGAGAGTTGGACTGTGAAGAAAGCTGAGCACTGAAGAATCGATGCTTTTGAACTGTGGTGTTGGAGAAGACTCTTGAGAGTCCCTTGGACTGCAAGGAGATCCAACCAGTCCATTCTGAAGGAGATCAGCCCTGGGATAAGGGCTGATTTCTTTGGAGGGAATGATGCTGAAGCTGAAACTCCTGTCCTTTGGCCACCTCATGAGAAGAGTTGACTCATTGGAAAAGACTTTGATGCTGGGAGGGATTGCGGGCAGGAGGAGAAGGGGGCGACAGAGGATGAGATGGCTGGATGGCATCACTGACTCAATGGACGTGAGTCTGAGTGAACTCCGGGAGTTGGTGATGGACAGAGAGGCCTGGTGTGCTGAGATTCATGGGTTCGCAGAGTCGGACACGACTGAGCGACTGAACTGAACTGACCCGTATGTAGGCTGCATGCTTCCAGTGTCTTTGGTGCCAGGGCTGGTTTTGATATGGACACCAGCCACATCTTTTCTCAGGGTGGCTGGCCACCACCACCTTGGTAGGGGCTGTGGTTGGTGCTGGAGGGTCTGAAGCCTGTAAAGACTGTGAGGCAGGACTTCTCTGCTCCATGGCTGCTGCCATACTGAAAAGGGTGTGGTCTATTCCCCAGTTGTTGAAGTAGAAGCCCTGACGATTGGACTCAATGAAGTTCCATTCTCCTTGCGGGCATGCTCTGCCCTCAAAGAGAGGAGTATTAAAGACATGAGGCTCGTGTGCTCACAGAGAACTGATGTGTTACTTGTGTAGGTGTCTGAAGCTCTGCTCAGACACAGCTCAAGTTTGAGTCTGTTCATCTGTTGTATCGTCCCAGATCTAGTGGAAGGCTGTGGCATGGAGTGGGTAGGGTCAGAGTACTTGCTAGGCTGGGGCTGAGGCTAGGTTGGGGCCTTGTGGCTGTAGGAGTTTGCACTGTTGTCTTGCTACAAGAGATCTGGGCTGCCTCTGTGGCAGTCTTCTTCCAGGATCTGTCTGCCCCAGGTCCAGTGCCAAACTGTGGCATGGCATGGGCAGGCTGTTTGTTTAGCTGGGAACAGGGTTAGGAACAGGGACCTAGTGTGCTTGTTCCTAGCACTGCTTGAGTAAGCACTGACAATGGCTACTGCTTTCCTGCCTGGGCCACATCCCAGGGCCCTTGGGGGTGGTCTCTGTGTACTAGACCGAATATTTCCCCAGGGCCAAGTCTGCCCAGATCTTGCACCTAACTGTGGTATGGAGTGAGTAGGGCCTGCGGTTTTGCCCTACTCAGACTGGGGAGTGTGGCAAGGCAGCTGCCAGTGTAAAACTCTCTCTGCCCTGTTTGTTAGCAAGCCAGCACCTGCACACTCTTTGTGGGTAGAGTATAGGATTCTCCACCCTCCCATCTGTCCCAGTGGTTCTCCCAACAACCAAGGGGGCTTGCCCTCTTTGTACAGGACACCAGGACTGGCATGCCCTGATTCCAGGGTGAAGGTCCACCTGTGTGGACCTTCTTTTGATTTCTCTCAGAGTTGGAGGTCCCAACCTTATGCCTTTTTCCTGTCCTACCTGGTTACATGGAAACTTTTCTTGCAGCTTTGGTTGTATAGGAGTTCTTCTGCCAGTTTCTGGTTAGTTCTCTGAGAGATTTGCTTCATGTGAGGATGTATTTTTGATGTGTTTGTGGGGGAAGGTGAGCTCCATGTCTTCCTACTCTACCATCTTGATCTGATTCTAATGCTTTCTTAACATGATAAATTGTATGTACCTTAAATCTAAAGTCAGCATCTTACTTAAGCAGAAACACCAAAGACACTTCCACTAAGTTCAGGAACAGGCAAAGAAGATCATTTTCCTCATTACTATTAACATTGGCTAACACCAAAGCATAAACCTTTGCAATAAGACAAGAGAAATCAATTAAAGGTATAAAAGTTGACAAAAAAAGGTAGAACTAAATTTATTTTTGATGATATGATAGTATTCCTGAAAACCCCTAGATAATAAATAAACCAACTCATTTAGTAAAAGAATTAAATAAGATAACGAGATACACAATTAGCAGGCAGATATAAGAACTCAATGTAGAGATGGTAAGAACGAAACTGAAACATTAGCCATTTTAGTCTCCAGCAAGATGGCATATACTTGGCATGTTTGCTGCCACTCTTTAATAAATCTGCAGCTGTTTTCAGAAATCTCAAAATAGTCTTCCCTGTAACAATCACAAAGTGAAGGAAGTTTCTGAATAAGAATGAAATTATTTGCTGTCTTAAAAAAATATATAGGCATAAATGAGTAGCTTGAGCAAATCATCTCTGAATTTTAGTTATGATAGATAAATCAGAGTTTTAAATTAAATGTCAGAGCATCTAGTGATATTAAAGTACCACATGTAAATAAAATTAATACCAAGCAACTCCAGTACATTATTGAGGTAGTCATAGTTTTATCTGTGGAGCCAAACATAATTCTTTAAAAAAATAAGCAAAAGTCATGTTATCATGTAAAGCAATTATCTTTCAATTAAAAGGTAAATAAATTTAAAAAAATTTGCACTATTTCCAGTTGCTTTAGCAGCCATGTGCAAGTCCTTGTACTAAATCATTTGTACTGTTCTTTGCCGAAGTATCAAAATGCTTAAAAACAATAGGCTGCCCAAGATTGACAGTAAGTAAGGCATTCACATTATTGGGATAATTTAGCCAGTCAAGTTTTAAAGAAGACATAAAAGATGTTAACCAACAAAATTGGTTAAATTTTTGTTTCCTTTTGAAGTCTTTTATAATCTAAACGAACAACAGAAAATTGCTCTTAAGGCAGCGTGTGTGCATGTATGTGTTTTATTTCTTCTTTCTTTTTTTTGGCATTTATTTCTCTCTAATATATAGACATATCCATAAATATATATGCTGTTATTTGAAGGAATGACTAGTTTGTGCTGAAGAACTGTCACTGCACTGAATGAGTTTTTCAGTGGACACTCCTTTCCAACCATTTTCCACCAACCATCTTAAAATTGTTTTTTAATAATGAAATATTTGAGGGAATTCTCTGGTTGGGGAAATAAGATCCTTCAAACTGCAGGGCATGGCCAAAAGTTTTTAAAAAAATTAAAAAGAAATGAAATGTTTGATAGATTTAATTTGGAAATTGCTATTTTAATTTTATAAGAACAATTAACTAAATTTGAAATTTTATACATACTTTCATCTAAAATGAAATGAAAATGAATTATAGAAGTATTATTGCTTTAAATGATAGTTATTATTAACATCCTTTAAATAAGTATATACATTTTTTTCTGAAAAAGAATTCAAGGAAATAAGACCAAAGCCTGTTAGAAATATGAGCAAAAGACCAAAAAGACAATTCACAGAAATATTAAAATGCCATCAAACATATGAAAAGATGTTCAACTCTACTCATAATAATAGAAAATGCAAAGTAAATCTACTCTGAGATACCATTTCTCACTCATCAAACTGGTTAAAAACTAAAAATCATGAAACACTTCCATTGGTGAGACTGTGGGGAAACAGATAGTCTTATACACTGCTGATGGGAATGCAAATTGGCACAGCCTCATGGAGGAGAATTTAGTGATGTCTATCGAAACTGCATATGTGTTTATCTCCTGATTCATCTGTCTCACTTATAGAAGATATGTGTCTAACAAAATGGAAATATGGACAAGTTTTTTCATGCCGCAATGCTTGACACTGCAAAATATTGGAAGCAACCTGAATGCATAGGACAGTGACTGACACACACAAATACTAGGCAACTGCAAGCAAGAATCTAGATGAACAGATACAGAATAATTCCCAGAATGTATTGTTAAATGAAAAAAGAAACATGTAAAGGATGTCTACAGTAATACTACCTTTTGTGTAAGAAAGAATGAAAATAAAATATGCATGTTTCTGTTCATTTGTGCAAAGAAGCATAGAACGGTAAGAGCAGAAATTAATGAGACTGGTGACCCACACTGAGTGGGAGGAATGGGTGGAAAGAATGTGGGGATGGAATTAAGGTACAGAGAATGGAAAGGGGGAGGATGCTTTGCTGAGTACACCTGTTGTTACAGCTCTGAGTTTTGGAATCATGCTACTGTTTTACATACTAAAAACAAAAACAAATTAAAAAAAAAAGAGAGAGAGAGAGGTAAAGCCTACAATGGAATACAAAGAAACAAATTAAACTAAATTGTGTTTAAAATGAAAAACAAAACAACACGGAAGAAGGAAAAAAGAGCTAATTCAGATATCTTTTGAACACAGAATTTTGTGTACACATTCTTCAGTCAAAGAAAAACAGAAATATGGAGTTCTGTTTAATACTGAGACCTGGTTTGTTTTTTGCAATGGTATGGGCTAGAAATTTTGAAACTTCTTTTTCTGTGTATTCCAGGATTGACTACATATGACAAGTTTCTTACTGTTGAAGAAGGAAGTTACAACTGTGAAAAGAGGAAGGTTAGAATGAACCCTGTGCTATTGAATTAAAGTTGGAAGTGTTGAAATAAATTTAGTTTGTGTATGTATATACACATTTCCTAGCTTGGTCCACTAAGAGGGTATAAAAACAGTAACACTTTTGTAACAATGAGCTCTTCTAGTGCCTAGATCTTGGTTTTTAAATCCACACTAAAAAAAACAAAAACAAAAAAACCACACACACAAAAAAAATCTTGTAGGTCGAACTTGGGAAAATACACATAAACTTGGACAATCTTGTTGCTGCGGGAATTAAGAAAGCACTTAAAGAATGTTGGTGTATGTCAAAAGGACACAGGACATAGATTAAAGTGGCTCCATCTGGCCAAAAATGAGACAATTCAAGCATCAGAATAAGTGAGAGTATGGATTAGAATGCATTGAGTAAAATAAGAATCCAAGAGTTGATACTGTTATACATAAATAAACAAGGAAGAAGAAAAAACTATTTCTTACAGTAGAACATCAATTAATAAATGTAGAAGGATGAGGTAGCTAGGAATTAATATCTGGCAACCATAATAATAATAATAGATTCAGGGAAGAATCCTCAAAAAACACTAAAACTAACAAGGGAAATTAGCATAGTCTTAAATATTCTCCCCACAAAGTACTGGTGGATCGTGAAAGGAAAAATAGTAACTTTAGCCTTCAAGTATTTTGGAATTTTCCAGCTATCTTTCTGTGTTGATTTCTAATTTAAATCCACTGTTGTCTGAGAGTAGATATTGTATGATTTCTCGTCTCTTGCATTTGTTAAGGCATGTTTTATGGTCCAGAGTGTGGTCTGTCTTGTTCCATGTGAACTTAAGAAAACTGTGTTTTGTTATTGTTGGATGAAATAGCCTATAGACGTCAATTATATGCAGTTGATTGATGGTGCTGTAGAGTTTACCTATCTCCTTACTCATATGTCTGCCGAATCTGTCCATTTCTAATAGAGAAGTATTGAAGTCTCCAGTGAGAGAAGTAGATTCATCTATTTCAAGCGTTGTAGTTCTATCAGTTTTTGACTCATGTATTTTGATGCTCTGTTGTTAGGTGTATACACATGAAGGATTGTTATGACTTCAAGGAGAATTGACCCTTTGATCATTATGTGATGCCTTTCTTTATGCCTGATAATTTTCTTGCTCCAAAGTCTGCTATGTTATAAATTAATGCAGTTACTTCAGCTTTTTTTTGTTTTGTTTTAACTTCTTCTTTTTTTTTTTTTTTGGTTGTGCCACAAGGCCTGGAGGAACTTAGTTCCCTGATCAGGGATCGAGTCTGAGTTCTCTGCATTGGGAGAATGTAGTCTTAACCACAGGACCACCAGAGGAATCCCTACTCCAACTTTCTTTTGATTAGTGTCAGCATGGCATATCTTCCTCTATACTTTTTAACCTAGATGTAGAGTAGCTTTCTTAATCCCATCCAGTGGGGAGCATCAAGTGAGAGTATAGAACATAACTTCTAATCTCTTTCAAATGTCTTCATACTCCTCTCTTGCAAAAATGAAAGTATTATATACCAAGAAAAATTAAAACTGAGTCTCTTGTAGAAACATATATTTGCATTCTTTTATCTGTGTTGACAATCTCTGTCTCTTAATTGGTATATTTAGACCACTGAAATTTAAAATGATTATTGATATAGTTAGATTAATTTCTACCATACTTGTGACTATTTTCTATTTGTTGTCCTTGTTCTTAGTTGCTATTTTTGACTTCCACTCTTTCTCTGCCTTTTCTGGTTCTTTGAGTGTTTAATATGATTTCATTTTCTCTCCTTTCTGAAGTCAGTTCAGTTCAGCCGCTCAGTCGTGTCTGACTCTTTGCGACCCCATGAATCGAAGCACGCCAGGCCTCCCTGTCCATCACCATCTCCCAGAGTTCACTCAGACTCACGTCCATCGAGTCAGTGATGCCATCCAGCCATCTCATCCTCTGTTGGCCTCTTCTCCTCCTGCCCCCAATCCCTCCCAGCATCAGAGTCTTTTCCAGTGAGTCAACTCTTCCCATGATGTGGCCAAAGGACTGGAGTTTCAGCTTTAGCATCATTCCTTCCAAAGAAATCCCAGGGCTGATCTCCTTCAGAATGGACTGGTTGGATCTCTTTGCAGTCCAAAGGACTCTCAAGAGTCTTCTCCAGCACCACAGTTCAAAAGCATCAATTCTTCGGAGCTCAGCTTTCTTCACAGTCCAGCTCTCACATCTATACGTGACCACAAAAATTCACTATAGTAAAGAAGTTTATTCTTCTCAAATTAATGTACAAGTTTAATATAATTTCTATCAAAATCCCAGGAAGATGTATTTTATGTAGACAAGATTATCCTTAAAATAATCTTGAAAAAGAATAATAAAGTGAGAAGAATCAGTTCTCAATATTAAGGCCTACTGTATAGCTGTATAGCTACAATAATTAAGACAATATCTTATTAGTAGAGAGATAGACAGACACATAGATCAATGTAACAGAATAGAGAAGCCAAAAAGAAGCACCTCCAGAGGATCTTTGACAAAGATTCAGAAGGTATTTGGTGGAGTCTTTTCAACAAATGGTGATAGAGCAATGGGATATCCATGGGAAAAAGTATGAACCTAGACCTGAACCTCACACTCTATACAAAAGAGTAACTCAAAGTGGATCACAGACTTAAATGTAGAACTATAACACTTTTAGAGAAGAAAATCATCAGGACCTAGGGAGGATAACCAAAGAGTTCTTAGACATGCCACCAAACCACAATCCATAAAATTAACAAACTAGACTTCATCAAGATTAACAACTTTTTCTCTGCATAGGATGTTACTAAGGATACACATTAGAATTTATTTTGAAATGCCCAAAACTCAACACTTAACAATGATACACATCAGAATTTGTTTTAAAGTGCCCAAAACTCAACACTTAACAATAACAAACATATTCTAAACCAATTATGCTCTAAGTAGTAAAAATAAAAATAACAAACAATCCAATTAGAAAATAGCAAAATACATGAAAGACATTTCACCAAAGAGGATATGCATTACAGCAAATTAGCACATGGCAAGACTGTTAGCATCATTAGCCTGTAGAGAACTGAAAACTAAGACCATGATGAGCTATCATCACACACTTACCAGAACAGCTAAAATAAAAATTAGTTACAACCCCAAATACTCAAGAGGATGTGGAGAATCCAGATCTCTTCTATACTGCTAGTGGGAATATAAAGTAGAGCTACTCCAAAAAAACAGTTTTTGGCAGTTTCATAAAAAATAAAGTACTCTTAGCACCTCCAGTAGTCTTGTCTGGAGAAGCCCCATGGACGGAGAAGTCTGGTGGGCTACAGTCCATTAGGTCTCAAAAAGTCATACATGACTGAGCGACTAAGCACAGCACAGTACATACCGTTTCCATACAACAAAGCGATTGCATTTCTAGGCATTGACCTCAGAGAAATAGTTATGCTCATCCAAAAACTTGTCAACAATCATTCATTGCAGTCTTATTTATAACAGCAAAAACTGGAAACAATCAAAATGCCCTATAATAAGTGAATGACTGAACAAACTGTGGTAATCCAAACTTGGATTACTACTCAAAAAATTAAACTATTGGTATATGCGACAGCCTACATGGAGCTCAAGGCCATGATTCCCTGAGGAAAAAATGCAAAAAGTGACATACTATATGCTGTCATTTATATAACATTCTCAAAATGACAAAAATATGGAGGTGAAAGACACATTATTAGTTGCAAAGGGCTAAGGATGGTGGGGAGAGGAATGAGTATGACTATAAAGGAGCAGTAAGGTGAAAATATACAGCCTTGACACACTCCTTTTCCTATTTGGAACCAGTCTGTTGTTCCATGTCCAGTTGTAACTGTTGCTTCCTGACCTGCATACAGATTTCTCAAGAGGCAGGTCAGGTGGTCTGATATTCCCATCTCTTTCAGAATTTTCCAAAGTTTATTGTGATGCACACAGTCAAAGGCTTTGGCATAGTCAATAAAGCAGAAAGAGATGTTTTTCTGGAACTCTCTTGCTTTTCCCATGATCCAGCGGATGTTGGCAATTTGATCTCTAGTTCTTCTGTCTTTTCTAAAACCAGCTTGAACATCAGGAAGTTCACGGTTCATGTATTGCTGAAGCCTGGCTTGGAGAATTTTGAGCATTACTTTACTAGCATGTGAGATGAGTGCAATTGTGTGGTAGTTTAAGCATTCTTTGGCATTGCCTTTCTTTGGGACTGGAATGAAAACTGACTTTTCCCAGTCCTGTGGCCACTGCTGAGTTTTCCACATGTGCTGGCATATTGAGTGCAGCACTTTCACAGCATCATCTTTCAGGATTTGAAACAGCTCCACTGGAATTCTATCACCTCCACTAGCTTTGTTCATAGTGATGCTTTCCAAGGCCCACTTGACTTCACATTTCAGGATGTCTGGCTCTAGATTAGTGATCACATTATCATGATTATCTGGGTCGTGAAGATCTTTTTTGTACAGTTCCTCCGTGTATTCTTGCCACCTCTTCTTAATAACTTTTGCTTCTGTTAGGTCCATACCATTTCTGTCCTTTATCGAGCCCATCTTTGCATGAAATATTCCCTTGGTATCTCTAATTTTCTTGAAAAGATCTCTAGTCTTTCCCATTCTGTTCTTTTCCTCTATTTCTTTGCATTGATCAGTAGTTTGAGCATTCTTTGGCATTGCCTTTCTTTGGGATTGGAATGAAAACTGACCTTTTCCAGTCCTGTGGCCACTGCTGAGTTTTCCAAATTTGCTGGCATATTGAGTGCAGCACTTTCACAGCATCATCTTTCAGGATTTGAAGTAGTTCAACCGGAATTCCATCACCTCCACTAGCTTTGTTCATAGTGATGCTTTCCAAGGTCCACTTGACTTCACATTCCAGGATGTCTGGCTCTAGATGAGTGATCACACCATTGTGATCATCTGGGTCATGAAGATCTTTTTTGTACAGTTCTTCTGCGTGTTCTTGCCACCTCTTCTTAATATATTCTATTTCTGTTAGGTCCCTACCATTTCTGTCCTTTATCGAGCCCATCTTTGCATGAAATGTTCCCTTGGTATCTCTCATTTTCTTGAAGAGATCTCTAGTCTTTCCCATTCTGTTCTTTTCCTCTATTTCTTTGCATTGATCACTGAAGAAGGCTTTCTTATCTCTTCTTGCTGTTCTTTGGAACTCTGCATTCAGATGCTTATATCTTTCCTTTTCTCCTTTGCTTTTTACTTCTCTTCTTTTCACAGCTATTTGTAAGGCCTCTTCAGACAGCCATTTTGCTTTTTTGCATTTCTTTTCCATGGGAATGGTCTTGAATCCTGTCTCCTGTACAATGTCATGAACCTCATTCCATAGTTCATCAGGCACTCTATCTATCAGATCTAGGCCCTTAAGTCTATTTCTCACTTCCACTGTATAATCATAAAGGATATGATTTAGGCCATACCTGAATGGTCTAGCGATTTTCCCTACTTTCTTCAATTTAAGTCTGAATTTGGTAATAAGGAGTTCAGGATCTGAGCCACAGTCAGCTCCTGGGCTTGTTTTTGTTGAGTGTATGGAGCTTCTCCATCTTTGGCTGCAAAGACTATAATCCACCAGATGGTACTGACCACCTGGTGATGTCCATGTGTAGAGTCTTCTCTTGTGTTGTTGTGTTCCTTAGTATATAAATAAAAATATTTTTAGCATACCAACAAAATTATATATTTTGTTTTTTTATCTTTACAATGTAGAGGTTTGTGGTAATAGTTACTATCATCAGTTAAAAAAAAAAAAAAAAAAGGACAACAGATGTCATATGTCTTCTGATATGATGCACTGACCTAGAGAAGGAAGTGGCAACCCACTCCAGTATTCTTGCCTGGAAAATTCCATGAACAGAGGAATATAGGGGCTACAGTCCATGGGATTAACACACATGTTGCACCGAGACGGGCACGTCCTTTACCTGATTTTCCTGCCCCAAATGCATAACCTTGATTAGTTAATTCCTGCACATGTATTCAGTTGCAAAGTGTCTGACTCTTTGCAACATAGACTAGCCCTTGGGGCTCCTCTGTCCATAGGATTTCCCAGGCAAGAATACTGGAGTAGATTGCCAATTTTCTCCTCCAGGTTATCTTCCTCACCTAGGGATCGAACTTGTGTTTACTGCATTGGGAGATAAATTCTTTACCACTTGAACCACCTAAGAAGCCCTAGTTAGTCATAAGGACGACACAACAATCATATTCAAACCACTAAGATCTGAGTGTTGTTTGTTATTGCAGAACAGGGAGAAAATGTAGAGGATCAGCAGCTCAGCTTGCTGGTCATTGGTTTGGTGATGTCATTGATGGGCCATTTGGGTAATATAGACAAAAGAACTATACAGAGGTATAGATAGCACTCCTTAAAGACTGGCAAATCCATATTCACATATATACAGTCTCTGATGGCACCAGCAAAGATAAGGAAAAGAAAGTCATGATGGACATTGACATTTTACAAAGTAGGAAACCAAATTATTACATTGTGGACACTCCAGGCCATAAGGATTTCACCCCAAATATAATTAGAGGGGCTGTCCGGGCTGAGGTAGCTGAGATGTGGATACAGGCAGGAAAGGACTTTGAATATGGATCATTACCTTCCAATTCAGCTCTTAAAGAAACATAGCTCCAACTGCTCCAAAAAATCTTTTCAAGCTTACTACCAGCAAAGAGCTCAGATCCTCCTCTTCAGTAGAGAAACTTCTACCCCTAATGGATTTCCTGTGCTGTTACAGTGCTAAGCTGTAAGCATAGCTGGCATCATTTAAAAATTGAGCATCTTTAAAAAACAACATACTGATGATGCCTCAAAGGAAAAAAGAAATCTGTTTTGTTAACTAACAGCAAGATACATTGATACAGATACAGACTCTACACTTTTAAAAATTTTTAATTAGAATAAAGCTTAACATAAAGTTTCAGTTCAGTTCAATTCAGTCGCTCAGTTGTGTCTGACGCTTTGTGACCCCATGAATCACAGCACACCAGGCCTCCCTGTCCATCACCAACTCCCGGAGTTCACTCAGACTCATGTCCATCGAGTCTGTGATGCCATCCAGCCATCTCATCCTCGGTCGTCCTCTTCTCCTCCTGCCCCCAATCCCTCCCAGCATCAGAGTCTTTTCCAATCAGTCAACTCTTCGCATGAGGTGGCCAAAGGACTAGAGTTTCAGCTTTAGCATCATTCCTTCCAAAGAAATCCCAGGGCTGATCTCCTTTAGAATGGACTGGTTGGATCTCCTTGCAGTCCAAGGGACTCTCAAGAGTCTTCTCCAACACCACAGTTCAAAAGCATCAGTTCTTCAGTGCTCAGCTTTCTTCACAGTACCGTCTCATTATTTTTAAGTGTACAGTTCAGTAGTGTTAAGTATATTCACATTGTTGTGCAACCAATCTCAAAACTTGCAAAACTGAAACTCTATACTCATAAAGTAACTCCCCATTTCCTCTTCCCACCCAGCCCCTGAACAGAACCACATTCTATTTTTTGTTTCTATGGTTTTGACTACTCTGTGAAGTGAAGCGAAAGTCGTTCAGTTGCGTCCAACTCTTCGCGATCCCATGGACTATAAAGTCCATGGAATTCTCCAGGCCAGAATACTGGAGTGGGTAGCATTTCCCTTCTTCAGGGGATCTTCCCAACCTAGGGATCTAATCCAGGTGTCTCTTATTGCAGGTGGATTCTTTAACATGAAGCTGAGCCACAAGGGAAGCCCAAGAATACTGGAGTGGGTCGCCTATCCCTTCTCCAGTGGATCTTCCCGACCCAGGAATCGAACCGGGGTCTCCTGCATAGCAAGTGGATTCTTTATCAACTGAGCTGTGAAGGAAGCCCCAAATTTAATTTAATTTTAAAATTTAGTTTAATTTCCCCCTTTATTGAGATATAATGGACTTATAGCACTGAATAAGGTAAAGGTATACAGCATGGTAACTTCACAGACATGTACTGTGAAATGATTACCATAGTAAGTTTAGTTAACTTTCACTGCCTCAGACAATTAAAAAAAAACTTTTTTCCCTTGAGAAGTTCTAGTCTGTTAGCAACCTTCAAATATGCCATACAGCAGTGTTAGCTACAGTCACCGTGCTGTCCCCTACACGCCCAGGACTCACTCATCTTATAACTAGGACTTGTACCTTTTGACCACCTTCACTGAATTCCCCCACCCTTTTCCTTCCTTTTTAAAGCTGAGCAATAGTTCAGCTATATACCACATTTTCTTTATCCCTTCACAGACTCAAAGCTTTTGAGATAAACAAAGTCTTTCCAAGGCTGAAGAGATATCGGCTGTTTCAGTGGCTATGTAACAGCTGCTGGGTGTGGTTTCTGGATAAAAGAATGAGGGGTCAGGATCTCTGCCAACTCACCTAAACAGCCAGAAGGTTTCATCTTTGCTTTCAAAAATTCTGTTTACTTAAACTAAAGAAACAATGTGCAATTGAGATTTATTTTTAATGAGAGAGGGGAAAAGCTATGGTACTTGCTAGAAATTATGAATAATTATTCTTTTAGAAAATTTAAAAGTGCTAACCAATAAACAAAAGGTAAGATTACCGTTTATGCTCAAAGATTGGATTTTCCTGTGAAATTTTAGTTAAGTGGAATTAAGTTGCTGAGTTTATTGAAATTCTGCCAAGTGTGTATTAAAAGGTATTGAATCAAGGTGAAATCAGCTCTGTATCCATCCAAACTGTAAACAGTTCCAGTTTTCTCTTGATTTGCAATTTTACTGCATACTTTTAAAGGGAACAGCCAAAGTGCATTTAACTGTCAAAGTACTAGAGTGTTGACCCATACCTATTTGTTTAGGTAACTGTGGGAGAAGATTGTCTGGAGGTTTCAGAAAACAGATTTTGGTGTTCAGTGTAAGAGAGTCCCTCTTCTAACATAACATTAAAAAAAAGAAGATTAATCTGAAATGTGTGGAAGCTGTTTTAACAGTAACCAAGACAGAATTTCAGATATGTAAATCCAACTAATAAATACCTTTAGTTTGAACATTCAAAATATCAATAAGTTTATTCACCACATTCACAAATTATAAGAAAAATCATATGACAGTTTCAATAGACATAGAAAAAGCACTTGATAACATTTAATATCTATTCATGAAAACTCCTAACAAACTAAGAATAGAATGACATTTCCTTAGCCTGATAAAAGCTGTTTACAAAAACCCTGTAGCAAGCAACAAAGCTTTCCTTTTGAGATTGGAACAAGACATGAATGCCTGCAATCATCGCTTCTATTCAGCACTGTCCTTGAGGTCGTAGTCTGTGATGTATGAAAAGGGAAAAATGAAAAGATAAAGGACTGGAAAGGAAGAAACAAAATTGACATTATTTGAAGACTCTATGATTTTAGGTATTTAAAAGCCTTAAATAATGTAAAGATTAAATAAATAAAACAGCACAGTTGCTAGATATAAAACCAGCATTAACAAAATCAATTTTATTTCTATATTCCTGCAAGAAAACAAAAATTGAAATGTAAAACTCACAATGGTATTTTTAAAAAGTCCTAGGAATATGTCTACCAAAACATGTATAAGACCTCTTCAGAGAAAATGGTAAAACTCTAATGATAGACATTTCAGAAGATCAAAATAGTTTATGTGCTGCTGAAGTGATCACTACAGGAGATCTAGAGAGATAGAAAGACATATTTAGGGATTGGAAGGATGTATTTAGTCTCTTCAAGTAGATTTGTAGATTCAATGCAATCTCAAAGAAAATGCCAACATGACAAGCATATTGTAAAATATTTGTAGGGATGGCATTGGATAAGAATTACCAATGACTGGAACAATGAAGAAGAGGGAAGAGTGATCCGTGGACTAAACAAAACCTGTACACAACAGCATCCCTGTGTGTCTAGCACCCAAGTCCCTCTGCCATTATGCCCAAGAGAAAGACTGAAGGGGATGCTGGAGGAAATAAAGCCAAGGTGAAGGACAAACCACAGAGAAGATCTATGAGTTTATCGCTAAACCTGCTCCTCCAAAGTCAGAGCCCAAGCCTAAAAAGGCACTTGCAAAGAAGAGAGAGAAGGCACCCAAAGGGAAAAGGAGTGATGCCAGCAAGGATGGGAATAGCCCTGCAAAAGTGGAGCTGCCGAAACAGACAAGGTGCAGAAAGCTGAAGGTGCTGGAGGTGCCAGGTGGAGCTTCATGATTCCATCCTGTTCCTGTTTCCACTCTCATCCTGCCTCCACCCATCCCCATCTCTGTACTCCTCGCCTCAGCCCCATTCCCCATCCCTACAGACCTTCTTTCCATCTTTATTCTCGTTCCCATCCATATCAAATCCTCAGATTCTATCCCATCGCATCTCTATCTGGTCTCCATTCCATCAGCATCTCCATCTCCATTTTTATTTAAAGTTTCATTCATCTTTTTCATCAGTTCCTGCTTCTTCCAGGGTTCATTTCTACCCTTTTCCACTACCCATCCTTGGTGATGGTGAATCTGTCTTCGCTGCCATCTCGATCTTATCTCCAATGCACCCCATCCTTATTCTTTTTTAAAATATAATTTATAAATTCATTTACTTATTTTTGATTGTGCTGGGTCTTCGTTGCTGCTTTCCCTAGTTGTGGCCGGCAGGGGCAACTCCTCATTGCAATACATCGCGGCGGCTTCTTTTGTTGTGGAGCCCAGGCTGTAGGTGCACGGGCTCAGGAGTCCCAGCACACAGGTTTAGTTCCATAGCATGAGTAGTAGTCCCCAATCGGGGATCAAATCTGTGTCCCCTGCATTGGCAGGCAGATTCTTATCCGCTGTGTCGCCAGGGAAGTCCATCGTCCCTATTCTTATACATTGCCTTTCCATCATCTCTTCCTCCAAGATGCAAATAGAGGGAGATTCATGAAGAAATCGAAAAGTTTGATGGAATGTTGGGGGACTATGAGAGTTGATGATCCCTCCATATAAAATTTCCTCCTCAGTTTCCAGGTGAGAAACTTCAAAAGAAATCACTCAAGTTAGATGTCAGATAGAACTCCACTGTTCGTGATGGGTTTAGGGGAGGGGAAGGAGCAGGATAGGAAGTTGGAGGGAGGAGAGGAGAGGCAAGGCATCCTCAAAGAGATGTGAAGACGCAAAGGGACATGTCAGAGAACAAAAGAGGCAAAAGAGAAAGATGTGTATGGAGTAAGAGATCTCAGGTGCAGTTTAATCTGAACCTCTTTCCCATTCCCTTCCCCTCTCTCCTACAGGTCATGCTGTGATACAAGGAATTCGAAGAGTAGAAAAAGCAAAAGTGTTAGTTGCTCAGTCATGTCCGACTTTTCGACTCCTTGGACTGTAGCCCTCCAGGCTCCTCTGTCCATGGGATTCTCCAGGCAAGAATACTGAAGTGGGTTGTCATTTCTTTCTTCAGGGGATCTTCCCAACCCAGGAATGGAACCCGGGTCTCCTGCATTGCAGGCAGATTCTTTACCAACTGAGCTATGAGGGAAGCCTTTTGCTAACAATGCTTCTTCGTTTTTCCTTTTGATTCTTTGCTTTGGTTTCTGGTCAAGCCTGTCTGTGATTTGTCTAACTTGTCTTTTGAGCTGTCCCCTTTCCATAGCTGATCCATGAAGGGAGGGCACCAGACCGCTAGGCCAGGCAGAATTGCATTCCCGACAATCTGTTAATACTAGAAGTTAATCAGGAAATTCCCTGGCTATACAGTGGTTAGACTCTGTTCTGTCACTACTGAGGGCCCAGGTTCAATCCCTGGTGGGGGAACCGAGATCCTACAAGCCGTGGAGCAGCAAAATAAAAACAAAAAACCAACAACAACAACAAAAGAATTTAATTGTGCCAGGGTGATGAGTTTCTCCCAGGGTTAGCAGCAAAGTTCAGGAGTCTAGTTTTATGATTGACATTTGTAATCTCTGCCAGGGGATGATGAGGTCTCTCTGTTGGGTGAGATATGATAGAGATTGTTTGGTTTGTTAGTGCTTTTTGTTTGTCTGATTGTTTATTTGTGAGATAAGTCACTTTAAACTATTTTGTGCCTAATGGAAAGGAGAAGAGCCCTTTGAGATCTGGACTGAGTTTTGTGAATGATTAGTTGTACTACTATTCTGCCAAAGTTGTAAAACTGAAGCTACAAATTGTAAAATGAAAGACTGCCTGTAGGCCTATAAATGAGAAAAGACTTTTTGTTTTGTTTTTAGAGGTTGTTTTTCTTTTTACTTTTTTTTTTTTACTTCTTTGATAAACGCCTGAAATCTTATTATTCTAGCTTGGAATATTTTCCTACCTCCTAAGGGTGTTAACAAATTAGATTATAAAAACTTTCAAATTAAAGGAGATTTGTTCTGATTGGTTTATAGGAACTAACAAGAGCTTACATAAATCCAATATTGCCCAAATTCCCAGAACACAAAGAAACTGAGCTTCTAATACTTTAAAAGGGTTAAAGAAAACAAAACAAAAACACTTCCTCATAGAAATGACTGACTCAGAGGCAATTTTATACAAAATCCAAGTTCATGTAAGAGTGAGCTTTAATCCTTGGACAAGTCAAACTGATCTGAAAATTTTGTCTAAAACACAAACATGTTATTTTCCAGATTTTACAAATACGTTTTTAGTTTATTTGATATTTTCAGTTTGCTTTTGTTTTCTTATGAAGAGAAAGGTTGACACAAACATTCTAATACTCAATATAGTCTTTTAACACTATTGCTCCTGGTATAGTTTCAATCACCTTTATTATAACTTTTACAGAAGTGACTAGGTTCTGCTTCAGAGAGTGAGAACATTGAGAACTATGTATCATGGACAAATATTTTATCAAAACTTATAGGTTGGACCCGACTCTGTGTGTGTGTGTGTGTGGATTTCCCCATAATAATGAGTAATGCTGGGTGACCCATAATTCAGCTCAATTCTGACACTATGTACTTGGAGACAGCATGGGATCCCACAGATTAAAGGTTCAGACCTACAACCTCCCCCACCCCGCCCTTCTCTAAAGGCTTCTGTGCTTCTAACTGCTGCTGCTGCTGCTAAGTCGCTTCAGTAGTGTCCGACTCTGTGCGCCCCATAGATGGCCTCCCACCAGGCTCAGCTGTCCCTGGGATTCTCCAGGCAAGTAACTGGCTACATTTTGGAGATTCTTACAATCCACTCTTTCCTTGAGTTTGATTAATTTGCTAGAGAGGCTCACAGAATTGAGACATTTTACTCACCTGATTACTGGCTTATTACAAAAGGCTATAACTCAGGGACAGCCAGATGGAACAGATACATAAGGTAAAGCATGGGGTAAGGGCTTGGAGCTGCCATTTCCTCTCCAGGTGCTCTGCTTTCCTAGAAACTCCATGGGGCCTAGAAGCTCTTTGAACCCAAAATCCTGTTGGGTTTTTGTGGACAGTTTATTACATAGGCATTACATAGTGCCACCATTCCCAGGTGGTGCTAGTGGTAGAGAACCCGCTTGCCAAGGCAGGAGACATAAGAGACTCGAGTTCCATCTCTGGGTCGGGAAGATCCCTCGGAGGAAGAAGTGGCAACCCACTCTTGTATTCTGGCCTGGAGAGTCCCATGGACAGAGGAGCCTGGTGGGCTACAGTCCATGTGGTCACAAAGGATGGGACGTGACTGAGCAACTTAGCATGTGTGGTTGATTACATCATTGGTCATTGCCAATCAATTCAGCCTCCAGCTCCTCACCCTCTCCCAGAAATCAGATTGGGACTGAAAATTCCCAACCCTCCAGTCATACAGTTGGTTCCTCTGATGACCAGCTCCCATCTTTAGGTGATCAAAAACAGTCCCAAAGTCACTTCATTGACATAACAAAAAAGATATTTATTACTCTCAGTCACTTAGAAATTCCAAGGGAGCATCACCAACTCAATGAATATGAATTTGAGCAAACTGGGAGACAGTGGAGGACAGAGGAGCCTGGCATGCTGCATTCCACAGGGTTACAAAGAGTCAGATACGAGTTAGTGATGAAACAACAGCAAGCATTACAGAACCTAATTACTACTGCTATGAAAAAATTTGTCAGAATTATACTTCGGTTTAATTAAACACATTACATTTTATGTTTGTCTTAATCTTTCTTTTTTCAAAACAGCTTTGTTGATACCATACAACTAACACATTTAATGTGTATGATTTAATGGTTAATGGTTTGGTATATTGCAATATTAATTTTTTTAATTGCACCAAAAGAATATAAAAATGCTAATTTGAAAAGATATATACACTCCTATGTACATTGCAACATTTTTTACAAAAACCAAGACCTGAAAACAATCTAAGTGTCCATCAACAGATGAATGAATAAAAAGATACAGTAACTATATGCAATAGAATATTACTCAGTCATAAAAAGATGAAATTTTGCCATTTGTGAGAACATGGATATACCTTAAGGTGTTATTCTAAATGAAATAAGCCAGACAGAGAATGCCAAATACCATTAGACTGCACTCATTTGTGAAATATAAAAAGCAAACATGCTCCAAATAAATGAATAGACCAAGCCAAGCAAAAACAAACATGCTGATACAGAGAACAGAAGAGTGATTTCAACAGAGAGTAGGGGTAGGGACAGGAGGGAGGGTGAAATGGGTAAAGGGGATCAACTCTACGGTGACTGATGAAAACTAAGCTTTGGTGGTGAGTATAATGTAGTATATATAGAAGTAGAAGTATAGTATTGAACACATGAAGCTTGTATGTTATAAACCAGTTACCTCAATGAAAAATAATATTTTAAAAATTTCCTTGATTTATCTGAAAAAATTGTAAAATATATGTAACATAAAAATTGCCATTTTAGCCATTTTAAAATGTACAATTCAGTGGCATTAATTGCATTCACAATGTTGTTTGATTATCAGCATTTATTATTTCCAAAATTTTTCATGACCCCAAACAGAATCTTTGTAATCACTAAACAGTAACTCCCCCATCCAACCCATGCTCCAGCTCAGGTAAACTCTAGTCTACTTTCTGTCTGTTTGAATTTGCCTATTCTAGATATTTCATGTAAGTAGCATCATGCAATACTTGTCCTTTTGTGCCCTGGTTCTTCTGTTTATGTTTCAAGGTTTATTCATGTTGTAGCACGTGTCAGGATTTCATTTTTTATGGCTGAATAACATTCCATTGTTTGATAGATCTCATTGGTTATCCATTTATTTGTTGATGGACACTTGGGTTGTTTCATCTTTGGGGTATTGTGAATATTGCTGCTCTGAAATATTGCTGCTGGTGTACAAATCCTGTTTTTCTTCATCTTAAACATTATATGAAAGTGATACCAGCATGAGTTCAATAATGAGTATCAGTCCTTCTTTTATATCAGTACAAAATTGGAAAAATCTGTTGTGCACTCACTCTCATTCCTGGAACATCATCTTCAAGTATATATCTCATTCAATCCCACAAGCCTGATTAAGGAGCAAAGGTTTCAATTCACATGTGGAATCAAATCCCACAAAGCTCTCCCAGGAACCCGAAATGGCATCTTATATGTTCTATTGTTTATAGCATCGCAGCCCTTCAGATAGGAAGGAAGACCCTTCCTGAGGTTTGGTAAGCCAAACCTCAGCTGATTTGGGGCATCTTAAGGAGAAAGGACTCACTGTCTTTATAGCACTATAGGTAAAACATGGTAGAAATAAATTTTTTGGGGGGGGTGGTTCCTAGCCATAAGATTGAGGGGCAAATAATGAAAGTCTTTAAAAGTTTAATCCTAGATTCCTTATAAAATCTCTGGACAAAAGTTACATCTCTGGCTTTAGTACCTGCTCATCACCATGTCGCTCGAGCTCTGCTGACCAGGCTATGAGAAGACTTACTGCGTGATGTACATGAATCAGGCCAGACAGCGTGAGGCCAGGCTTACTTTGTGATCAAGAATAATCTTTGGTAGAATACTTATGATCATAACAGGAGACTATTAAGAAAAATTGTATAAAACTTGTAATAAGGCAAAAAGTGCTCCTTCTTTTGAAGTTCTAAAAAAACTTATTTTGAAATAACTTTCAATTTTCAGAACAGTTTCAATGATAGTGCAGAGTGTTCCCATATATACCTGTCACTCAGAATCTCTCATCTTATGTAACCATGTGTTTTACTTTTTTTAGTTTTTGAAAGTTAATACTTTATTCATTAAAGATATAATGTCAAAAAGCCCAGTTCTTCCTTAAACTTTTATTTCATATGCTGATTATTTGATTCCTCAAAGAAATAATTTCTATTAGTGTATATTCATATGTTCAGCATGTTTATATTCAGTTGTGTTCAACTCTTTGGGACCCCATGGACGGCAGCACACCAGGCTTCCCTGTCCTTCACCATCTCCTGGAGCTTGTCAAACTCATGCCCATTGAGTCAGTGATGCCATTCAATCATCTCATCCTCTGCCACTGTCTTCTCCATTTGCCTTCAATCTTTCCCACCATAAGGGTCTTTTCTAATGAGTTGGCTCTTTGCATCAGGTAGCCAAAGTATTGGAACTTAAGCTTCAGCATCAGTCCTTACAGTGAATATTCAGGACTGATTTCCTTTAGGATTGACTGGTTGGATCTCCTTGCAGTCCAAAGGACTGTCAAGAGTCTTCTCCAACACCACAGTTCAAAAGCATCAGTTCTTCAGAGTTTAGCTTCTTTATGGTCCAACTCTCACATCCATGCATGACCACTGGAAAAACCATAGCCTTGACTAGATGGACCTTTGTTGGCAAAGTGATATCTCTACTTTTTAATACACTATATAGGTTTGTCATGTTTTTTTTTTTCCCAAGGAGTAAGCGTTTTTTTAATTTCATGGCTGCAATCACCATCTGTAGTGATTTTGGAGCCCAAGAAAATAAACTCTGTCACTGTTTCCATTGTTTTCCCATCTATTTGCCATGAAGTGATGGGATCACATGCCATGATCTTCATTTTTTGAATGTTGAGCTTTAAGTCAGCTTTTTCAGTCTCTTCTTACCTTCACCAAGAGGCTCTATAGTTCTTCTTGGTTTTCTGCAATAAGGGTGGTGTCATCTGCATATCTGAGGTTATTTATATTTCTCCCTGCAATTTTGTGTTTTATCCAGCCCAGCACTCTGTATATAAGTTAAATAAACAGGGTGACAATATACAGCCTTGACATACTCCTTTCCCAATTTGGAACCAGTCTGTTGTTCCATGTCTGGTTCTAACTGTTGCTTCTTGACCAGCATATGGTTTCACAGGAAGCAGGTAAGGTGGTCTGGTATTCCCACGTCTTGAATTTTCCACAATTTGTGGTGATTTACACAGTCAAAAGCTTTGGCATAGTCAATGAAGCAGAAGTAGATGTTCTTCTGGAATTATCTTGCTTTTTTGATGATCCAGCAGATGCTGGCAATTTGATCTCTGGTTCCTCTGCCTTTTCTAAACCCAGTTTGAATATCTGGAAGTTGTTGATTCATGTACTGCTAAAGCCTACCTTGGAGAATTTTGAGCATTACTTTGCTTGCGTATGAGATGAGTGCAATGTGCAGTAGTTTGAATGTCCTTTGGCATTGCCCTTCTTGGGATTGGAATAAAAACTACCCTTTTCCAGTCCTGTGGCCACTGCTGAGTTTTCCAAATTTGCTGGCATATTGAGTGCAGCACTTTAACAGCTTCATCTTTTAGGATTTTAAATAACGTAGCTGGAATTCCATCACCTCCATTAGCTTTGTTCATAGTGATGCTTCCTAAGGCCCACTTGACTTCACTCTCCAAGATGTCTGGCTCTAGGTGAGTGATCATACCATCGTGGTTATCTGGGTCATTAAGATCTTGTTTGTATAGTTCTTCTAGTATTCTTGCCATCTCTTCTTAATATCTTCTGCTTCTGTTAGGTCCATACCGTTTCTGTCCTTTATCGTGCCCATCTTTGCATGAAATGTTCCCTTGGTATCTCTAACTTTCTTGAAGAGATCTCTAGTCTTTCCCATTCTATTGTTTTCCTCTATTTCTTTGCATTGATCACTGAGGAAGGCTTCCTTATCTCTCCTTGCTCATCTTTGGAACTCTGCATTCAGATGGGTATATCTTTCCTTTTCTCCTTTGTCTTTCACTTCTCTTCTTTTCTCAGCTATTTGTAAGACCTCCTCAGACAGTCATTTTGCCTTTTTGCATTTCTTTTGCTTGGGGATGGTTTTGATCACCACTTCCTGTACAATGTCATGAACCTATGTCCATAGTTCTTCAGGCTCTCCGTCTATACGATCTAATCCCTTGAATCTATTAGTCATTTCCATTGTATAATCATAAGGGATTTGATTTAGGTCATAGCTGAATGGTCTAGTGTTTTTCCCTACTTTCTTCAATATAAGTCTGAATTTTGCAATAAGGAGCTGATGATCTGAGCCACAGTCAGCTCCTGGTCTTGTTTTTGGTGACTGTATGGAGCTTATTCATCTTCAGCTGCAAAGAATATAATCAATCCGATTTCTGTATGGATCATCTGGTGATGTCCATATGCAGAGTTGTCTCTTCTGCTGTTGGAAGAGAGTATTTGCTATTACCAGTGCATTCTCTTGACAAAACTCTCTTAGCCATTGCCCTGATTCATTTTATACCCCAAGGCCAAACCTACCTGTTATTCCAGATATCTCTTGACTTTCTACTTCTGTATTCCAGTCCCCTATGATGAAAAGAACATCTCTTTTTGGTGTTAGTTCTACATCTTATAGGCCTTCATAGAATCACTTGGCTTCTTCAGCATTAGTTACTGGGGAATAGACTTAGATTACTGTGATATTGAATGATTTGCCTTGGAAATGAACTGAGACCATTCTGTCATCTTTAGATTGCACTCAAGTACTGCATTTCAGACTCTTGTTGATAATGAGGGCTACTCCATTCCTTCTAAGGGATTCTCACCCACAGTAGTAGATAAATGGTTGTCTGAATTAACTTTGCCCATTCCAGTCCATTTAAGTTTGCTGATTCCTAAAATGTTGATGTTCACTCTTGCCATCTCCTATTTGATCACTTCCAATTTACCTTCATTCATGGATCTAACATTTCACGTTCCAATGAAATACAGCATCAGACTTTACTCTCACCACCAGATACATCCACAACTGGGCGTTGTTTCCACTTTGGTTCAGCCTCTTCTTTCCTTCTGGAGCTATTTCTCCATTCGCACCTACTAACCTGGGGAGTTCATCTTTCAATGTCCTAACCTTTCGCCTGTTCATACTGTTCATGGGATTCTCAAGGCAAGAAAGCTGCAGTGGTTTGCCACTTCCTTCTCCAGTGGACCAGGTTTTATCAGATCTCTCCACTGTGATCCATCTGTATTGGGTGACCCGACACAGCATGGCTCATAGTTTCACTGAGCTGGACACAGCTGTGATCCATGTGATCAATTTGGTTAGTCTTCTGTGATTGTGCTTTTCATTCCATCTGCCCTTTGATGGATGAGGATAAGAGGCTTGTGGAAGCTTCCTGATGAGAGGAACTGGCTGTGGGTAAAACTGGGTTTTGCTCAGGTGGGCAAGGCCATGCTCAGTAAATCTTTAATCCAATTTTCTGCTAATGGGTGGGGCTGTGTTCTCTCCCTGTAGTTTGGCTTGAAGCCAAAAATTTAATACAAATTTTCATACAAATTCATACAATTCTAATATTTCATATTATTCTATTTTTATATCCAGAAAGTGCTGTTAATCATTTAAAGGTAGCTTTTACAATTCTTTCACATTTCCTTAAATTTTGGTTGCGTGTATAAAATAACACTTTCAGTTATCTTTCCTTGATTGGTTTTTTCTAAGGGTTTATCAATATTATTAATCATTGCAAAACATCAATTTGATCTCGTCGCTTTTCTTTATTTTATGCTTGTTTTCTGTTTCATTATTTCTGCATTTATTATTATTTCTGCCTTTGTCATTATTTCTTTTCTTTTTTCATTTACCCCAAGTTAAGATGTAATTGACATATAACATTCCCAGTGATTTGGCAATGGCACCCCACTCCAGTACTCTTGTCTGGAAAATCGAATGGATGGAGGAGCCTGGTAGGCTGCAGTCCATGGGGTTGCTAAGAGTCAGGCATGACAGAGCGACTTCACTTTCACTTTTCACTTTCATGCATTGGAGAAGGAAGTGGCAAACCACTCCAGTATTCTTGCCTGGAGAATCCCAGGGACAGAGGAGCCTAGTGGGCTGCCATCTCTGGGGTCACACAGAGTCGGACATGATTGAAGCGACTTAGCATAGCATAGCATAGCACAATGATTTGGGGCATCTTGTGGAATATTACGAAATGATTACCACAACAAGATATGTTAACATCTCCATCACCTCACATATTTGCCTCTGTGTGTGTTTGTATACAGTGAAAACAATAAGATTTAATCTCTTAGAAACTTTCAAGTATTAATGTTGTACTGTTAAGTACATTTACCACAATGCACATTGGATCCCCAGAACTTTTTCATCTTATAACTGAAACTTTGTACCTTTTGACCAACTTCTCTCCATTTCTCCCCACACTAGTTCTTGGAAACCTGTTAGTGTTGTTGAATTGCTAAGTTGTGTCCAACTCTGCGACCTCATGGACTAGCCCTCCAGGTTCCTCTGTCCTCCACTATCTCCCAGAGTTTACTCAGATTCTTGTCCACTGAGACAGTGATGCTCTCTAGCCACCTCATCTTCTGCTGCCTCCTGCTTTTGCCTTCAACTACCATTCTATTCAGCTGTTTTAGATTTCACACTTAAGTGAGACCATATAGTATTTGTCTTTCTCTGTCTGATTTATTTCACTTAGTAGAAATACCCTCAAGGCCCTCCCATGCTGCTGCAGGTGGCAGGACTGCCTTCGTTTTTATGGTTTCCATAAAGTGGCTTCCATGTCTTGGTTATTGTGAATAATGTTGCGATGAACATGGGAATGCAGGTATCTCTTTAAGAAACTGACTTCATTTCCTTCAGATATATACCCAGGAAAGGACCTTTTAGTCATATGGTAGCTCCATACTGTTTTCCATAGTAGGCTGTACCAATTTACAGTCTCTCCAACAGTGCACAAGGATTCCCTTGTCTCCACAGTCTCATCAACACCTGTTATCTTTTGTCTTGATGGTGGTAGCCATTCTGACAGGTGTGAAGAGATGTCTCATTGGGGTTTTGATTTTCATTTCCCTGATGATTAGTGATGTGAAGCATCTTTTCATATACCTCTTTCCCTTTTGTATGTGTTCTTTGGAAAAATGTCTATCTGAGTCCTCCACTCATTTTTTTCAGCTGGGTTGCTTTTTTGCTGTTGAATTGTATGAACTCTTTATGTTTGAATACTAATCCTTTATAGATCATAGATGGTTTACAAGTATTTTCTCCTGATTCATAGGTTGCCTTTTCATTTTGTAGAAGCTTTTCAGTTAAAAAAAAGTCTCAACTGCTTATTTTTGATTTTGTTGTCATATTTTAAAATGTTATGTAGACCAATGGCAAGGAGTTTTCCCCTATGTATTCTTCTAGGTGTCTGACAATTTCAGGTCTTACTTTAAGTCTTTTTTTCTTTTTCAATAAGGTTTTTATTTTATTTATTTATTTTCGGCTGCACTGGATCTTCGTTGCTGTGTGTGCATTTCTCTAGCTGTGATAAGAGGCGGCTACTCTCTAGCTGACCGTGTGGGGTGCTCCTTGCAAGTTGTCATATTTTAAAATGTTATGTAGACCAATGGCAAGGAGTTTTCCCCTATGTATTCTTCTAGGTGTCTGACAATTTCAGGTCTTACTTTAAGTCTTTTTTTCTTTTTCAATAAGGTTTTTATTTTATTTATTTATTTTCGGCTGCACTGGATCTTCGTTGCTGTGTGTGCATTTCTCTAGCTGTGATAAGAGGCGGCTACTCTCTAGCTGACCGTGTGGGGTGCTCCTTGCAGTGGCTTCTCTTCTTATAGAGCACGGCCTCTAGAGTGCAAGCCTGGTAGTGGAGCACTGGCTTAGTTGCCCTGAGGCATGTGCGATCTTCCCGGACCAGGGATCGAACCTGTGTCTCCTGCATTGACAAGCAGATTCTTAACCACTGGACCACCAGGGACTTCCTTACACTTATGTTCTGTGAGTGGTATAAGAGAGGGGTCCAGTTTCACTCTTTTACATGTAGATATCTAGTTTTCTTAACACTCTATTAAAGAGACTCCCCCTTGCCTATTGTGTGTTCTTGTTGCACTTGTGTAGGTTTATTTCTGGGGTCTTGATTCAATTCTATTTGTCTATGTATCTATTTTTATGCTAGAGCCATACTATCCTGATAATACAGCTTTGTAATAAAGTTTGAAATTGCAAAGTATTTTGCATCCAACTTTGTTCTTCTTTCTCAAGATTGCTTGTTTTTTTATTATTATTATTATTTTACTTTACAATATTGTATTGGTTTTGCCACACATCAACATGAATCTGCCAAACTGTGGTTTTGATTTGCATTTCTCTGATAATGAGTGATGTTGAGCATCACGTGTTTGTTAGCCATCTATATGTCTTCTTCAGAGAAATGTCTATTTAATTCTTTGGCCCATGTTTTGATTGGATCGTTTATTTTTCTGGAATTGAGCTGCATAAGTTGCTTGTATATTTTTGAGATTAGTTGTTTGTCAGTTGCTTCATTTGCTGTTACTTTCTCCCATTCTGAAGGCTGTCTTTTCACCTTGCTTATAGTTTCCTTTGTTGTGCAGCAGCTTTTAATTTTAATTAGGTCCCATTTGTTTATTTTTGCTTTTATTTCCAGTATTCTGGGAGGTAAGTCATAGAGAATCTCAGGATTGCTTATTTATTTGGGGGTCTTTTGTGGTTCTGTATGAATTTTGAGATTGATTTTTTTATTCCTGTGAAAAAATGCCATTGGAATTTTAGTAGGGATTACATTGACTTTATAGATGGCTTTAGCTAGTATGAACATTTTAACAATATTAATTTTTCCAATCTATGAACATGAAATATTGTTCTCTTTGTGTCTTCAATTTCTTCCATCAATGTCTTATAATTTTTATTATCCAAGTCTTTTGCCCTCTTAATTAAATTTATTATTTTATTGTTTTTGGTGCTATTGTAAATGGGGTTGTTTTCTTAATTCTCTTTCTGATAATTTCTGTTAGTGTATGGAAACTCAACTGAAATTTGTATGTCAAGTTTGTATTCTGCAACATTACTGAATTATTTTATCCTAACAGATTTTTGGTGACGTTGCTTTTAATTTCTTCCTTGACTCATTGATTGTTCAGAAGTGTATTGTTTAACTTCCGTATATTTATGAACTCTTCGGTCTTCCTCCTGACTCCTAGTTTCATACTGTTATGGCTGGAAAAGATACTTGGTATGATCTCAGTCTATTTAACTTTGCTAAGACTTGTTTGTGACTTGATATATGATCTATTCTGGAGGAGGTTCAGTGTGTGCCTGAGAAGAATGTGTATTCTGTTTTGTTGCATAGAATGTAATAGATCAGTTCTTTTTGTTCAAAAGTGTGGTTCAAGTCCAATGTTTCCCTGTTGATTTTCAGCCTGGTGATTTATCCATTGTTGAAAATGGGGAACTGCCTCCTACTATTATTGCATTGTTGCATATTATTACCTTTATTAAATTAAATATTTGCCTAATATATTTAGGTGGTCTTATTGGGTGCATTTATTTACAATCGTTTACCCTCTTGCTTCATTGATCCTTTTATCATTATATAGTGTCCTCTTTGTCTCATAACATTTTTTATTAGTCTATTTTTCTGATATAGTTTAGCTCACCTGCTCTCCTTCTGGTTTCCATTTGCATGGGATGTATTTTTTCATCTTTTTACTTTCAGCCTATGTGTCTGTAAAGCTGAAGTGAGTCTCTTTTAGGCAGCTTATAGTTGGGTCTTGTTTTTTTTATCCATCCAGCCACTCTGTCTTTTGCTTGGAGAATTGAATACACTTACATTCAAGGTAATTATTAATAGATAAAGACTTACTGGATGTTAACTGTTTTCTGGATGTTTTACAGTTCCATTTTTCCTTTCTTTTTTTCTTGTTGTCTTCCTTTGTGGTTTGATGATCGTCCATAGTGGTATGCCTCGATTCCTTTCTTTTTATCTATTATGGGTTTTTATTTTGTGATTAACATACACCTGCTCTCCTTCTGGTTTCCATTTGCATGGGATGTATTTTTTCATCTTTTTACTTTCAGCCTATGTGTCTGTAAAGCTGAAGTGAGTCTCTTTTAGGCAGCTTATAGTTGGGTCTTGTTTTTTTTATCCATCCAGCCACTCTGTCTTTTGCTTGGAGAATTGAATACACTTACATTCAAGGTAATTATTAATAGATAAAGACTTACTGGATGTTAACTGTTTTCTGGATGTTTTACAGTTCCATTTTTCCTTTCTTTTTTTCTTGTTGTCTTCCTTTGTGGTTTGATGATCGTCCATAGTGGTATGCCTCGATTCCTTTCTTTTTATCTATTATGGGTTTTTATTTTGTGATTAACATGAGGCTTACATAAAACAACATAGTTATTAATATAGCAATTTTATTTAAGCTGATAACTGATCACATACAAAACCTCTACTTTTTTATTGCTCCCTCATTTTATGATTTTAATGTCACAATTTATATCTTTTTATATTGTATATTTGTTAAAACTATTATAACTATAGTTATATTTAATACTTTTGTCTTTTAAACTTTATACTAGAGTTAAATGGATAACACTTTACCATATCACAGTAGTAAAGTATTCTGAATTTGACTATATACTTACCTTTATCAGTGAGCTTTATACTTTTCAATGTTTTCATGTTACTAATTACTGTCCTTTCATTCCACTGAAGAACTCCCAGTTCTTAGAACAAGTAGGTCTAGTGGTGTGAACTAGCTTTTGTTTGTCTGGGAACGTCTTTATCTCGCTTTCATTTCTAAAGGACAAGTTTGCCCACTAAAGTATTCTTAGCTGAGCAGTTTTTTATTATTATTGTTCTTAGGTGGAAAGTTTTTTCTTTCTTTTAGCACTTTGTACATATCACTCTATGATCTTTTTTGCAAAGTTTCTGCTGAGGACTTCACTAATAGCCTTATGGGGGTTCACTTGCATGAGATGAGTTAAATAATTTTTTTCTGCTTTCAGAATTCTCTTTTTTGTGTGTGACAGTTTTATTATAATGTGCCTCAGTGAGGTCTTCTCTGAGCTGAATCTATATGGGGACCTATGAGCTTCATGTATCTAGATGTCCATATCTCCTTCTAGATTTGGGAATTTTTCAGCTCCTTTAAATAAGCATTCAGCCCTTTTCTCATTCTCTTCTGATTCTGGGACTCTCATAATGCAAATACAGTAAGTCCCCTACATATGAATGAGTTCCTCTCTGAGAGCATGTTCATAAGTTCAATTTGCTTATAAGTCCAACAAAGTTAGCCTAGGTATCCAGCTAACACAATTGACATATAGTACTGCCTTTAATAGATGTATAATGCTCTTCAGAATATTATATATATAGCATACAATAATATAATATACAAAAATAATAGATAAAATAACATAGTAATATATAAAAGTAAACAAGTAATATATAAAAATAAACACAAAAATAAAGAAAATATTTTAAATCTTACAGTATAATACCTTGAAAAGTACAGTAGTACAGTACAACAGCTGGCATCAGGGGCTGGCATTGAGTAAACAGGTAAGTTACTGATTGGAGGAGGAGAAGAGTAGGAGATGGTAGAGCTAAAGGACTGTCAGCAACAGGAGAAAGAGGGCAAGTTGCAATTTCACTCAAGCCTGATGTTGATAGAACGCACGTGTGCATCTTCGAAAGTTCTCAACTTGAAGGTTCATGTGTATGAGTCTTACTGTATTGTTTGCATATATGACACATTGTGTCATATAATTCATGTAGGCTTTCTTCATTCTTATTTTGTTCGGTAAGAATGTTCAAGAATGTTCTTTGTTCTCCTCTAGCTGGATAATTTCAAATATCCTGTCCTCTACTTTACAGGTTCTTTTGCTGTATCCTGTCTGCTGTTTATGCTATTTATTGCATTTTCCATTTCACTTATTGTATTCTCTACCTCCAGAATTTGCTTGGTGCTTTTTTTAAAGTTCCTATCTCTCTATTGGACTATTTTTCAATGTTTCAATATTCAATGATTCTGCTGAATTATTTTGCTCGTGTATTGGTTTCCTGGTTCCATTGAATTGTCTTTTTTGATATTTACTTATAGCTCACCAAGTTTCTTTAAAACAGCTATTTTGAATTCCTTGTTGGACAAATTGTAGATATTCATTTCTCTGAGGTTGGTTACTAAAAAATTATTATTTTTTGTGGTGTCATGTTTCCTTGATTGTTTGTATAACTTGAAGGCTTGCATTGCTATCTTCCCACTTGAAGTGGTAATCACCGATTTCATTCTTAATGACTGGCTTTGGGGTAGAAATATTTTCTGTCACCCCTGCTAGGCATTCTGGGGCTTTCTCAGACCTTTCCTAAGGGTACACTGCTCCATTCTTGTCCCCTCTTTTGGTAGAATCCTTAAGCTTGCATACTTTCTCAGTAATGGTGCTGAATGCTTAAGCTTGTGATTTCCCCCAGGCCTACAGAGTTGGACTGGCTTTCTCAGGGTGCTTGCTTTGTTGTTCAGTTGCTCAGTTATGTCTGACCCTTTGAGACCCTTTGGACTGCAGCACACCAGGCTTTCCTGTCCTTCACCATCTCCCAGAGCTTGCTCAAACTCATGTCCATTGAGTCGGTGATGCCCTCCAACCATCTCATCCTCTCTTGTCCCTCTCTCCTCCTGCCTTTAATCTTTCCCAGCATCAGGATCTTCTCCAATGGAAAGAGTCACCTCTTCCCATTAGTGGCCAAAGTACTGGAGCTTCAGCTTTGGCATCAGTCTTTCCAATATTCAGGAACTGATTTCCTTTAGGACTGACTGGTTTGATCTCCTTGCTGTCCAAGGGACTCTCAAAGTTCTTCTCCAGCACCACAGCTCAAAAACATCAATTCTTTGGTGCTTCTTTATGGTTCAATTCTCACATTCATACCTGACTGTTGGAAAAACCAGAGCTTTGGCTATACGGACCTTTGTTGGCAAAGTCATGTCTCAATTTTTTAATATGCTGTCAGGTTTGTCACAGCTTTCCTTCCAAGGAACAAGCATCTTTTAATTTCATGGCTGTAGTCACCATCCTCAGTGAGTTTGGAGCACAAGAAAATAGTCTGTCGCTGTTTCCGTTGTTTCCCCATCTATTTGCCATGAAGTGATGGGACCAGATGCCATGATCTTGGTTTTCTGAATGTTGAGTTTTAAGCCAACTTTTTCACTCTCCTCTTTCACTCTCATTAAGAGGCTCTGCAGTTCCTCTTCAGTTCAGTTCAGTCGCTCAGTTGTGTCCGACTCTTTGCGACCCCATGGACTGCAGCACGCCAGGCTTCCTTGTCCATCACCAACTCCCAGAGCTTGCTCAAACTCATGTCCATCGAGTCAGTGATGCCACTCAAACATCTTATCCTCTCTCGGCCCATTCTCCTCCTGCCTTCAATCTTTCCCAGCATCAGAGTCTTTTCCAATGAGTCTGTTCTTTGCAACAGGCGGCCAAAGTACTGGAGTTTCAGCTTCAGCATCAGTCCTTCCAATGAATATTCAGGACTGATTTCCTTTAGGATAGTTCCCCTTCACTGCCATAAGAGTGGTGTCATCTGCATATCTGAGGTTATTGATACTTCACCCAGCAATCTTGATTCCAGCTTGTGCTTCATCCAGCCCTGCATTTTGCATGTACTCTGCATATGAGTTAAAAAAGCAAGGTGACAATATACAGGCTTGACATACTCCTTTCCTAGTTTGGAACCAGTTCATTGTTTCATGTCTGGTTCTAAATGTTCCTTCTTGACCTGCATACAGGTTTCACAGGAGGCAGGTAAGCTGTTCCGGTATTCCCATCTCTTTAAGAATTTTCCATGGTTTGCTGTGATCCACAGTCAAAGGCTGTAGCATAGTCAGTGAAGCAGAAGTTGGTGTGCTTGCTCACAAACTGCAAAAGCTCATTCTCACTGCTGCTGGGAGCACTGATAGGGAGCCAGTCTTGAGGTGGAGGTGTGTGGCATATGGAGTTCTGGGGGGTGATACGGGGCAGTTGGGGGCATTTGAAGGTGAAGCATCTCCAGTGGCCATGCGCAGATCTGCTGATGGAGTTTGTGGCACAGTTACTAGGATCCGTGTCCCTTGGAAGCCCTATGAGGGCTCTATCTGC
Organism: Madoqua kirkii; assembly: GCA_006408675.1. NCBI lineage: Eukaryota > Metazoa > Chordata > Mammalia > Artiodactyla > Bovidae > Madoqua > Madoqua kirkii. The sequence continues at coordinate 45,798 of SJYC01008202.1, forward strand.
TGCTCCCTACCTTTCTGTTGTGCACCACACCTCAGGTTTTGGGATGGAGCACAAAGAAGTGGGAGTCTTTGGCAGTGACTTACACAACTGAGGATGCTGGGCATTCACTCACAAGCTCACTTTCCTCCATGGAAGGAATCATGGGCCAAAATGGTCCTTCTTAGCACTGAGCTGTGTCTCTCTGGGGGAAGTAAAGCAAAACTGGTCCTCTTGTCATCTTTGCTCAGTCTCAAACTGCCTAAATTGTTGCTCTTTGGGAGGAAGATGGTAGAAAGCTCTTATTCTGCCATGATGATAACATAACTCTTTTGAGTCCTTTCAATGTTATACTATAGTCCAATAGGATTTGTTAGTTACTTCTCTAAGGGATGTAGCTTTGACTTGCTATTACTACTAATTACAGCCCAGATTCACTGAAGTCACAAAGTGACTTTTAGATTTTTGCCTTGTAAAGGTGTAAATGATATCTGGCTAGTAGAGAAGATAACTCCAAACGTAGTGCAGTTCATTGTTCTGCTATAACAAAGTACCATAGACTGGGTGGATTATAAACAACAGGAATTTATTTTTCACAGTTCTGAAGGGTGGACGTCCAAAATCAGAGTGCCAGCCTGGTCAGGTTCTGCGGAGGGCCCTCTTCTGTGCTGCAGACTGCCGTCTCCTCATTATGTCCTTACATGCCAGAAAGAGAGTGACAGAGCTCTTTGGGTCCCTTCCATAAGGGCACTATCCCATTCATGAGGGTTCCAGCCTCCTTACCTAATTGTTTCCCCAAAGCTCCACTTCCTATTTACCATCACATTTCAACATATGAATTTTGGGGAACACAAACATTCAGTCCATAAACCTCTACTTTAGCAAACTTATTTAAACATTCCCTCAAGATCCCCTGGAGAAGGAAATGGCAACGCACTCCAGTATTCTTGCCTGGAGAATCCCATGGACAGAGGAGCCTGGTGGGCTACAGTCCACAGGTCGCAAAGAGTCAGACACGACTGAGCGACTTCACTTCACTTTCACTTTCCATGTAATTACGTAAATCTCTGTCCTTTAACTCCTCTCTCAATCAACTTTCCCAATCTTCTGAGTTAAGCTTTAAAAATTTCTACTTTGACAGAATTACTGTGAACCTGGGACTGAGATCTGAGGTGACATTACTGAGAAATTAAGATCTGCTCTACAGTTATATACTGTGACAATTCAGAAAGTCCTTATGGTCTTTTCTCCTTTCTTAAAAAAAAAAATAAACATATAAAGAGTAACAGTGATCACCGTGTATTCATCTTCCAAGTTTTTTTCTAGTTTTATGGATATAATTGAGATAGTATCAATTATGTAAACCAAATAATAGTATATAGTTTATTTTTATTTTTTGGTACTGCCCTGTGGCTCCTGGTATCTTAGTTCTCCAACCAGGGATTGAACTGCCCACCGCAGTGGTGGCTTGGATTCCTACCCGCGGAACTGCCAGGGAATTTCCTCACCAGTTTTTCCATTTCCATGTCCTTTTCCTGTTCTAGGATCCAAGCCAGGATGCTACATCACATTTGTCAGATTACATGTTTGAGGTTTATAATGATACAAGGCATTTGTTTTTATTCATTCTGACTGAAGATAGAATTCCATTCTTTGACTGTAACCAAGGTATACACTCTCCCATTGGCACATATTTAGGTTCCTTCCAAATGTCCTTTACTATTATAAACTGGTACAATCCTAGTGCCCTAATCCTTATCTTCCCTACATTGTCAGGAAACAGAGAGCATCTATCTGCAGCATCTGTCTGTAATTTATGATGAAGTGCCAGCCTATAACCTTTGAACTCTGGCTCTAACTTTCTGTTCTAGAAACAGACAACCTTCAAGTTCCCAGACAACCTTCCAAGTTCACTACTGACTCCTCTAGCTCTCTAATGTTTTCTACTGTGCCCAGTGCTTTCTTGTTCCCCAGACTTGCCGTTTCTGGTCATCTGCCTCACCTCACCATAAGCTCCAGCAGTATCTGTTAGAATGCTGTGCAGATTAAGTGCAGAATGGGATTATATGTATGGCTGAATCCCTTCTCTGTTCACCTGAAACCACCACAACATTGTTAATTGGCTGTTGTTGTTCAGTTGCTCAGTCACGTTCGACCCTTTGGACCCCATGGATTGCAGCATGCCAAGCTTCCCTGTCCTTTACCATCTCTCAGAGCTTGCTCAAACTCATATCCATTGAGTCAATGATGCCATTCAACTATCTCATCCTCTGTTGTCCCCTTCTCCTCCTGCTTTCAATCTTTCCCAGAATCAGGGTCTTTCCTAACGAGTCAGCTCTTCTGCATCAGGTGGCCAAAGTACTGGAGCTTCAGCTTCAGCATCAGTCCTTCCAATGAATATTCAGGATTGATTTCCTTTAGGATGGACTGGTTGGATCTCCTTGTAGTTTAAAGGACTCTCAGGAGTCTTCTCCAACACCGATTGTATTGTACTAGCTACACCCCAATACAAAATAAAAAGTTTAAAGCTTGAGAAAAAGTGAGCAGAATGGGATTCATAAGTATGTTTAAGAAATAACTATGTTCTTAATTTTTTTTTAATGATCAGTATGGATATGGAATAACACCACATCGAGGAATATGAAGGTGAAAGAGATTTGCCGTACTCACAAGCTGTAGAAGAGAGAGGCAGGCATGCCATACAGTGGGCTATGTGGGAGGATCACTAAAGGAGCCAGCTCAACCAAGCTGGGAGAGACTGAAGATGGTGGGCAAGTTCCTCCCTGAGGATCAGGGTTATGTACACAGCAAAAGGAATGGGGGAATTTCACTGGTGCACTTGATGTCACTAGGTTACAGTCAGGATAGGACATGAAGGGGAATTTGTGGCAGGGACCAGCCTCCTCATATCATGTACCTTTTCTCCTGGGCAGGGGGCTCACAGACTGTGGGGCTGTTGAGGCAGCAGGAAAGTATGATAGCTAGTCTGTCTCAGGTGGTCTCATACATCCTAATGGTTTCAATTCTGTTATCTACACCTCCAGCCTAGACTTTACTTCCCAAGCATCTGACCCCTATATCTATCTGCCTCTGGACTATCCCTATTTTGCTATTTCATGTGCTGTGCTGTGCTTAGTTGCTCAATTGTGTCCAACTCGTTGCAGCCCCATGGACTGTAGCCCACCAGGGTCCTCTGTCATGGAGATTCTCCAGGCAAGAATACTGAATGAGTTGCTATGCCCTCCTCCAGGGGATCTTCCCAACCCAGAGATTGAACCCAGGTCTCCTGCATTACAGGCAGATTATTGTCTGACAGGGAAGCCCATGAATACTGGAATGGGTAGCCTATTCTTTCTCCAGGGGATCTTTCCCAACCCAGGAATCAAACCAGGGTCTCCTGCATTACAGGCAGATTTTTTATCAGCTGAGCTACAAGGAAACCTGGCGATCTGATAGGTAACCTCAAAGTCAACCTGTTCAAAAATGAACTCATCATCTGTAACATGCCCTGAATCTGTTCCCCTTCCAATGTTCCCTATATCTTAGGGAATGGCATGAGCAATCTCCCAGAACTCAAGGTAAACACCTGGGAGCTTCCTTGGACTCACTTCTCTTTCCCAGCATTAACCTAACACAGCACCAAGTTCTGTCTATTTTATTACTTTAGGATAGACACATTTGTCAACTGAATTCACTTTTTATTCACTTTTGCATTTATTCAGTATCTTTTTATACTGGAACCTGTCCTGGCTTCTGGGAAACAAAAGCCAGTGCTTCTCAAACTATCCTAGTGAAGGACCATTTCTTTTCTTCTTTCTTTTTCTAACCAGTCAAGAATGGATTCTTTTGGGACTGCCCTGGTGGTCCCGTAGTTAAGAATCCACTTTGCAATGTAGGAGACTCAGGTTTGATACCTAGAGAACTAAGATGTCACATGCCTCAGAGCAACTAACCCCCAGGCCTCAACTACTGACCCCACATGCCACAACTAGAGAGTCCGTGAGCCACAGTCAAAGATCCCCGTGATGATGCAACAAAGATCCCGTGTGCCCCAACTAAGACCTGATACAGCTAAATAAATAAATGAATATTTTTTTAAAATAATGGATTCTTCTAAGAATACAATTAAAATCAATTACTAGAAAAATAAAGTGAAAGAAAGGACATAAAAAATACAAGTCCCAGCTTTTCATTACTAGATTCAATCAACAGAAATTACTTGCCAAATTACTATAAAAGTTCATAAATGTTTCTCTTGATTCCTGTATTATCTCATTGCAGACTGGTTAAATTTGCAAACTGGTGTCATCCATGGACCACACTCTGAGTAGAACTGAGGAGAGAGAGAGCAAACAGAATGGAGTATGTATATGTGGGCCTCACAATGAGAGGGGGGAAGGCAGAGAAGAAAGACTCTTAAGCAAATAAATAATAACCACATCATCAACAAAAAAGCAATCAGTTATTTGTGACAAGATGTGGGTAACCCAAGGCGATGGGAGCACAGAGAAGGCACGTAACTCAGCCTAGTATCAGGGAAGACTACCTTATAGGAGGTGCAAGACAGATAGGAGTTAGTCAGATTGCAGATGCTCTAATGACGAGCAGGAAGGATACTCTTGGCAGAGAAACATGTTCTAGAGACATTCAGTAGCATATGGCTTTTGGAGTTACCTTCCTATGATTTGAAGGACTGCTTTTCTCTGAGCCTCAGTATGTATAAATGGATGTGATAATCCTCTCTAATGACGAAAGAAGTGGTGGTGGTGGTCCAGGCGCTCAGTCGTGTCTGACTCTTGCAACCTCATGGACTGTAGCCCCCCAGGCTCCTCTGTCCATGGGATTTCCCAGGCAAGAATACTGGAGTGGGTTGCCATTTCCTTCTCCAGGGGATCTTCCTGAGCCAGGGATCAAACCTGGGTCTCCTGAATTGCAGATGGACTAAGCCACCACAGAAGCCCTAAGAGAGAGAAGGATGCCCAGTGCTTGGTATCATGATTTTTTGTGTGTTTGGAATACTTACAGGAATCAGAGCTACCTTGGATGGTGGGGTAGAGTGGGTGAAGCGACAAGTCGCTGATCCAAGACCGGAGTCCAGAATGACCCAGGCTGAGGGGAAACAGGGCGGCATGCCTGCCAGTGAGTAACTCCCAGGCCTGAGGCATGTTTCTCTAGGACAGTCAGCAGACCATGAGTGTAGTTTCAGGTGGGGGCAGGAGGCAGGACCCCAGGATAATCTCTTCCTCTCCAGTCCCTGGTGTTCCAGATGTCCACAACAAAAATATGTTCTACATTAAAAGACTGAAGGGTGGGTTTTCTCTGTCCTGTTAATGCCTTGTCCTGGGGGAAGGGGGGAGCTGATGAAATAAAGACATGAATAGATTGTTCATGAATCACAGAGCTAATCCTCTCAAGTACTGGTTGCTAACAGTGAGAATCAGGAAGATTAAGTCGGAGATCCCAAATCTCAAAACCAGAGTGATGTGAAATTGACATGAAATTAACACATTTGATTTATGAAAATAATTTTGTCCTATAGAGGAATGAAGTGTTAAAAAATGATCGACTCTGTCTGTCAAATATGCTTCATCCCACAAATATTTTCTAAGTACCATGTTAGCAGAAACACTAGGTGTATGGTAACTGGAAGAGGTATCAATGGGAGTTAGAGAAGGCCCATAAAGAGGTGATACCAGAGCTGATACCTGAGCAGGCGTTAGTCACGGAAGCATTGGAGCACTCCTTCTCAAGGGCCTGCTCTCAGTCACACTCTTCTTAGTGAAGACACTGATTCTTAAGACTTATTTTCTCACCTGTTACAATAGAGCAGAAGTTCCTGCTCTCAGCAAAAGCTCTCTTGTCTATTTATACCTTGGGTCCTGTCTATTCTTCCTTATTACTGTCACTCCTATAATTAAACCCTCTCTCTGCTTAAATGTCAGTTTCAGACTCCTTGGAAAAGGAGTGTATCTACCTTATCAGCACCTTTTCCCTTCTTATGCACTCCAGTCCGGCTTCCATCTCCTCTGTAACTGCCAAAGTCATAGTCAAAGTCACCAAGGATCCCCCCTTGTCAAATCTCATAGGCTCTTACCTGGTTCTTAGCAACATTCGATGTAGTTTAACATTTCCTCTTTTACATACATGTTTCTCTGGATTTTTTTTTTTTCCTCCTATCACATGGCTTGTGGAATCCGGGCCCCCTACAATGGAAGCCCAGAGTCCTAATCAATGGACTGCCAGGGAATTCCCTCTCTTGGCTCCTTGAAATATAATTTCCTGACTTTTCCTCTGTCTGGTGGTTATTTCCCAATGTCTTTGGATGACCTCACTGTTATACCTGATCTTAAATGTAGGGGGAACTTGGGTTCTGTCCTGTTATCTTCCCAGTTGATATCATCCATTGTTATGACCTTAAAACCACCATCTCTATGCTGACAGCACCTAAATTTACACCTCTGATCTCTCTCTGAACATATTTGTTTGTTGTTTGTTTTAGGCGCTAAGTCATGTCTGACTCTTTTGCAGCCCCATGGGCTGTAGCCCACCTGGCTCCTCTGTCCATGGGATTTCCCAGTCAAGAATATTGGAGTGGGTTGCCATATTCTTCTCCAGGGAATCTTCCCGACCCAGGGATCGAACCCGTGTCTCTTGCACTGGCAGGTGGGTTGTTTACCTCTGAGTCACCAGGAAAGTCATCTCAAAGTCAACATGTCTAAAGTGGAATTCTTGTCTCAGCAGCCTCTATATCTTCCCAAATTCCTATCTTTCAGTTTTACCAAATGGTGCAGTCAGCACTTGGTTGCTTTCCCAGTAATCTAAGGGTCACCTTTAATTCTTCTTTTCCTCCAGTCCTTTACCATTCAAACCCACTACCAAGTCCCACCTTTTAAAATTCTAAAATATTCTTTAAGACCATCATCAGCGCCCCCACCCCTGCCAACCACTGAACAGTGACTTCGCTTTCTTGGAGACCTCCTTTAACTTTTTAACTGGTGTCCCTGCTTCTCTCTTGTCCATAAGCCTCAAAGGAATGGAAGGATTATTTTATTTTCATCAAGGTATAATTAATTTACAATGTTGTGTTAGTTTCAAGTGTATAGCAAAGTGACTCAGATTCTCATGATAGGTTATTGCAAGATACTAAATATAGTTCCCTGTGCTATACAGTAGGCCCCTGTTATTTTAAAATTAATTAATTATTTTAAAAACTTAGATCATACCAATATCTTGCTTAAAAATCCTTCAGTGGATTTTTCACCCCTAAAATAAAATCCAAACTACTTTCCGCAGTCTCCAAGACCCTGCTTATCTCTGCTCTCATGTCATTCCATCCTCCCCCTTTATTCACATCACTGAGGTCACCCGGCCCTCCCTTGCCCAACTGGCTTACCAAGCTCTTTCTTCTTCCATCTTCCTCCAATCTTCCTATGTCTGGTTTCTTTCAGGCACTTGGTTCTCAGCTCACCTGAGAATAGCTCACTTGTCCTGCTTTGTTTTCTCCACAGTGCTCACCCCCATCTAAAATTATGTTGACTACTGATTTTATTATATTTTTTTCCTGTCTGCCCATTTAGGATGAAAACTCCCTGAGCGCAAGCACTTGTTCTGTCTCGTTTGTCATTGTATCTCTAGTTCCAAAAGATAACGCCCAACACACAGTGGGTAGTCCCGAAGTACCATCGGGAAAAAAGGCTTTGTTTCCCAGAGCTCCCAGTCTTCAGCTGGTACACTCAAGGACATCGGTACCTGGCCTATAGCGGAGGCCACGGCAAGAATCCCAAGCTGGTGGGGTGGTGCTGGAAGCGCTCCTGTCTGCAGACGCCCTACACCCTGACCTGCTGATCTCTCCAGCCTCCTTCCCTCGTCCCTCCATAATGTCCACGTGGCCTGCCCGAAGTCTGAAACCTCGGGGTCCCCACCGTCACTTAGGCCAAATGAAAACGCTCAGAAAGGCGGGTGGGGTAGGTAGGGTGGTGAAGACGTGAGCCACAAGTAATGAAAGTCTTGAGGTCCCCTGTTAGTGACCCTGCTGCCTTAGGGCAGGCAGTGCGAGGCTGAAGCGCGGCAGGGTGGGGCAGCGGCTGCTGGGTGGGTCGGTGGGTGCGGCCCTTGGCTCCGCCCCCCCGCGCGGAGAGAAGTAGAAGCTGAGCGGGTGATTGTGGCGTGGCAGCACCAGACCTGCGACGCGCCGGGAGGCTCAGCTCTGCTCGGGTGTGGGTCTGGACCCTAGCGCAGTGTCAATGTGCAACCCGTCCCAAGTTCAAATGGAGCAGGGGCCCGAGGGCCTGAACCAGTGGCATGTGGCTTCGCACCAGTTCACAGAGGTGAGTCAGGGCGTCACCCCAGGACACTGCGTGGGGGCTGAGGCCATGGAGGCTGGGGTAGTCGAGGGAAGCAGGAATCTGGAGGATTAGGGGTCCGAGGAATAGGTTAGGAAGGGAAGGGATGCGAGGAAGAGAACTTTAGTCATGTGTCGTTTGTTCCGTTAGTAGTCTTAGGGTTGGGCGCTGGGAGTAAAGATTTCAGGTAACTTCTAATAGAGACTTTTCTGAGTACTCTGGAAAGAAGACAAAGAAAGTTGGCGGAAGCAGACAGAAAGGAAAAAATTACTAATTGGCAGGCCTTTGACAGACCCTGGGAATAGGATGGTGAGTTTACCGTCAGATATTTCATCGATCGTTTTATTAATAAGTAGCCGGATGATGGAAGTGTAGAAATAACTGTAAAGAAGAAATATAGGGGCCACAGTAACATAGAGCAGAGGTGTTTGATTTGATTTAGGATGTGGAGGAGTATTCATTCTGGAACAGGAGAGAAATGGCTAGGTGAAAGGCTGGCGGGTCTTGAGCCCGGAGACAGAATGCCTCCACCTTGGAGGTAATAAAGACGCGGGAAGAGACCGAGGCCAAGAGAGTGAAGGGAGAGTGAAGGGGGAGGGGAGGCAGGGACTCTGGAACCACCTAAGTCCTGTTGGGCTTGAGTTGGGGAAAGCCATTGAAGAGTTTAAGTATGAACAATCACAATTAAATTTTTTTTAATAGTGATTAATAGATGGTAAAATATATGATGGTAGACTTACCATTGTACTTCCAGTATCTGTCAAAGGCCTGCCAATTAGTAATTTTTTCCTCCCGCTGACTTTACATGACTTTACAACTTTGTCTTCTTCCCTGAGTACTCAGAAGTCTCTAACTCAGAAGTTACATGGAATCTCTTTAATCCCAGCACCCAATGCTGAGACTATTAACTGAATAAATGACATGTGATTTATGTCCTGGTGGGTATGGGCAGAATTCAAGGCAATAATTAGTAGAAAGCTATCATGGTAATCCAATCAAAGTGGTGGCTGAACTAGAAAGGTGAGAGTGGAGAAAATGGAATAGATCTTGGAGGCAGAAATCACAAGAATTGGTAATTAACTTGGACTGGCGACATTTTCTGGGAGCAAAGGAAGAGAACGAACAGAATTAATAGTTTTTTTCTCCTGGGGGTAGATTGGGGGGTGGGTGAGTGGATAAAGCTGATCCTGGGTTTTGGACTTAGTCCAAAAACTGCCTTTGGGCTATCCAAATAGACTGAGCATTAAGTATCTGGAAGATTCTGAACAGGTCTGCCCTGGAGCTATTGATTTAAGAATAATTGACTATAAACAGAAGTGGATGTATTAACATGAGAAAGGTTGCCCAGAGAGTAGCATAATGCAAAAACAGACTGAGGAGGAAGGCCGAAGTGAAGGGAAGAAGAAAATCTGGCCAGTGTGTCCCTGTGTTCCAGAGGCCAAGGGGAAGGGACCATTTAAGGAAACAATGGCCATTATCCTTTTTATGGGAAAATAATCTAAAAAAGAGTGGATATGTGCGTGCTGCTGCTGCTGCTAAGTCGCCTCAGTTGTATCTCACTCTGTGTGACCCCATAGACAGCAGCCCACCAGGCTCCTCTGTCCCTGGGATTCTCCAGGCAAGAATACTGGAGTGGGTTGCCATTTCCTTCTCCAGGTATATGTATATATATAGGTATTTTGCTATACAGGAGAAAATAATACAACATTGTAAATCAACTATACTCCAATAAAAATTTTTAAAAAGAAAGAGAACAATGGCCAGTAGTCTCAGAAACTTGTGAAAGGTCAAGTAGGGGAGGACTCTGACACGTGTTTGGACTTGGAGGAATAATAAATTGAGATAGTGGTAAAGTGTTGTAGACATCCCCAGTGAAGTTTGCCTGTGAAGAATCAGGAAAGGAAAAGGAAGGGAAAAGTGGCTGTGTACCCCAGAACTACCCATCCAGTAGATCTCTGGATGTGTATTTAATAGGCACAAGCCTATTATGTGCCTACTTTGTTAGTTACTGAATGTAAGGGGTGAATTAACTGTATGGAGTTTTGATATAACGATAGGATGACGATTTCTTTTCTTCCATAGTCAAAACACATTATCACATCTTCAGAGTTAATGAATGATAATTTCTAAATATCATCTTAGATACAGTTCTTTCAAAAATTAAAAAAAAATTGTTTTGAAATACAGTTGATCTACAATGTCATGTTAATTTCTGATATTCAGCAAAGTGATTCAATAATACACACTTACATATTATTTTCCCTTAGCGGTTTATCAAAGGATATTATATATAGTTCCCTGTGCTATATAGCAGCAACTTGTTTCAGTCAGTTCAGTTCAGCCTCTCAGTCGTGTCCAACTCTTTGCGACCCTATGAATCGCAGCATGCCAGGCCTCCTTGTTCATCACCATCTCTTGGAGTTCGCTCAGACTCACCTCCATCGAGTCTGTGATGCCATCCAGCCATCTCATCCTCGGTCGTCCCCTTCTCCTCCTGACCCCAATCCCTCCCAGCATCAGAGTCTTTTCCAATGAGTCAACTCTTTGCATGAGGTGGCCAAAGTACTGGAGTTTCAGCTTTAGCATCATTCCTTCCAAAGAAATCCCAGGGTTGATCTCTTCAGAACGAACTGGTTGGATCTCCTTGCCGTCCAAGGGACTCTCGAGAGCCTTCTCCAACACCACAGTTCAAAAGCATCAATTCTTTGGTGCTCAGCCTTCTTCACAGTCCAACTCTCACATCCATACATGACCACAGGAAAAACCATAGCCTTGACGAGCCGGACCTTAGTCGGCAAAGTAATGTCTCTGCTTTTGAATATGAGATGTGTATAAGAGACAGGAGCCCGGAGACAGAATGCCTCCACCTTGGAGGTAATAAAGACGCGGGAAGAGACCGAGGCCAAGAGAGTGAAGGGAGAGTGAAGGGGGAGGGGAGGCAGGGACTCTGGAACCACCTAAGTCCTGTTGGGCTTGAGTTGGGGAAAGCCATTGAAGAGTTTAAGTATGAACAATCACAATTAAATTTTTTTTTAATAGTGATTAATAGATGGTAAAATATATGATGGTAGACTTACCATTGTACTTCCAATATCTGTCAAAGGCCTGCCAATTAGTAATTTTTTCCTCCCGCTGACTTTACATGACTTTACAACTTTGTCTTCTTCCCTGAGTACTCAGAAGTCTCTAACTCAGAAGTTACATGGAATCTCTTTAATCCCAGCACCCAATGCTGAGACTATTAACTGAATAAATGACATGTGATTTATGTCCTGGTGGGTATGGGCAGAATTCAAGGCAATAATTAGTAGAAAGCTATCATGGTAATCCAATCAAAGTGGTGGCTGAACTAGAAAGGTGAGAGTGGAGAAAATGGAATAGATCTTGGAGGCAGAAATCACAAGAATTGGTAATTAACTTGGACTGGCGACATTTTCTGGGAGCAAAGGAAGAGAACGAACAGAATTAATAGTTTTTTTCTCCTGGGGGTAGATTGGGGGGTGGGTGAGTGGATAAAGCTGATCCTGGGTTTTGGACTTAGTCCAAAAACTGCCTTTGGGCTATCCAAATAGACTGAGCATTAAGTATCTGGAAGATTCTGAACAGGTCTGCCCTGGAGCTATTGATTTAAGAATAATTGACTATAAACAGAAGTGGATGTATTAACATGAGAAAGGTTGCCCAGAGAGTAGCATAATGCAAAAAGAGACTGAGGAGGAAGGCCGAAGTGAAGGGAAGAAGAAAATCTGGCCAGTGTGTCCCTGTGTTCCAGAGGCCAAGGGGAAGGGACCATTTAAGGAAACAATGGCCATTATCCTTTTTATGGGAAAATAATCTAAAAAAGAGTGGATATGTGCGTGCTGCTGCTGCTGCTAAGTCGCCTCAGTTGTATCTCACTCTGTGTGACCCCATAGACAGCAGCCCACCAGGCTCCTCTGTCCCTGGGATTCTCCAGGCAAGAATACTGGAGTGGGTTGCCATTTCCTTCTCCAGGTATATGTATATATATAGGTATTTTGCTATACAGGAGAAAATAATACAACATTGTAAATCAACTATACTCCAATAAAAATTTTTAAAAAGAAAGAGAACAATGGCCAGTAGTCTCAGAAACTTGTGAAAGGTCAAGTAGGGGAGGACTCTGACACGTGTTTGGACTTGGAGGAATAATAAATTGAGATAGTGGTAAAGTGTTGTAGACATCCCCAGTGAAGTTTGCCTGTGAAGAATCAGGAAAGGAAAAGGAAGGGAAAAGTGGCTGTGTACCCCAGAACTACCCATCCAGTAGATCTCTGGATGTGTATTTAATAGGCACAAGCCTATTATGTGCCTACTTTGTTAGTTACTGAATGTAAGGGGTGAATTAACTGTATGGAGTTTTGATATAACGATAGGATGACGATTTCTTTTCTTCCATAGTCAAAACACATTAT